>CAUYSK010084696.1:0-10239 GCA_963575035.1 Avahi laniger
TGTAGTCCCAGCTACTTGGGAGGCTGAGACAGTAGGATTGCTTGAGTCCAGGAGTTTGAGGTTGCTGTGAGCGAGGCTGACGCCATGGCACTCGCTCCAGGCAAGAGAGTGAGACTCTGTCTCAAAAAAAAAAAAAAAAAAAAAAACATTGAAATAATAAAAATTTTGAAAAACTTTTAAAAAGTTTATTTAATTATTGTGATATATTATTACATGTAAACATCCAAGCAAGCCATTATATTATACAGTTTCAGTTTGTTGGCCTATTTGGTAGCCATATTATAAATGTTCAAAATGCAAAGTTAAACTTCATTTCTGACTGAAACAGAACATAGAATAAATGAATGCTCAATTACCTGTGCTAATTGTGTACAAGAAAATACCCATCAATTATAGCCTAGGTACATTTTAAAAGTAATTATATGTAGTTCTAAAAATACATGTTGGTAGTTTTTGGAGCTAATTTACCAAAGGACACATTCCTTAAATTAATGTGAAGACTAGCTTACATGCCCTAAGCTATGAATCTAGGCTCCTGGCCTGGAGGTGCGGGCAGCCCCGAGGTGAGTATGACTATCCCTGTCCTCAAGGAGCCTCAGTCTAGTAGGGGATGAGACATACTAGACTGTGAGCTCCTCGAGGGCAGGAAAAGTGTTTTAGTCATCTTTGCCCCAGTGACTAGCACCAGGCTCAGCTACTGGAGGTGCTCAACAGTGTTTGTCAAACTGAACTGAACATGGGCTGCAGCCACATGTGGCAGCGTAGGATAAGCCTGACAAGAGCAAAGAGCTCTGAAGACAGAGGCTGGAGCTAGTCCACTGTGAAGTCCCAGAAGAGCCAGTGCATGAAGGAAGCCAAGGAAGATGGGTAGGAGCTCCCAGATGGAGCAGTAGGCATCCTAGGCCAAGAGGGGGTTAGTCTGGCCAAAGTGTGTGAAAAGGATGGGAAGACACCCTCAGTCTATCATGGAAGGAGGCCTAAATGGCACCCTAGAAGCCTTTACCTAGACATAAGAGGTGACAGGAACCCACTGAAACTTGTTTTGAGCAAGGGAGTTATTTTTCCATAGTGATGTTTTAGGAAGATTGACTAAGCCAGTTATGCCAAACAGATGGGAGAGGAGCCTGGGCAGAGGAGGGCAAGGAATGAAGCATGACTCCCAGATGGCGATGAAGATAAAGGTGCCATTCTAACCTGCAGGAGGTGAGGAGAAGAGCTGGTTTAACAGTTTGTGTTTTGGATAAACATGATGCCTAGCCAGTAACTTAAAATGTAGGTTTAGGACTCATGAAAAAAGGACAGGACCAAAGAAAAAGATAGAGGTGAGAAGCAAAGCCATGTGAATAGGTCAGACAAGTCAAGAAAGGTACTGAGAGAACAGGAAAAGAAAATAAGAGGCTAACAACAGAAATTTGGTTAATACTTCTAATAATGGTGGAGAAACGCCAAGTCAGTGAGGTGAAGGAGATGTCAGGGAGGTAGTGTAACAGAACTGGTAACAGAAAGGGGAATAATTTGAAGGACACGATCTGTCAAATTCTGAGGAAAAGATCAAGCAGGAAAAAATTTATGAGCAAAACATGAAATAAAGCATGTTCAAAACCAGCTGTCATAGTGAAAGAATATGTAATTAAGTTATATGAGAAATTAAGAAACTGTAGATTTTCAGCTTGAAGAAAACTGAGAGGAGATAAGGAAGCTATCTAGAAAAACCCGGCCATGTGAAAGGCCATGTGAAAGGCAGAGTATAATTGTTTTACAGGCTCCTAGGAAGTGGAGCCAGGTAGAGCTGCTGGGACCAACAAGTGTGGCTGATCTTTCAGAGCGTGGTACTCACTGTACTGTAAATAACAGTTGATGCCTGTGTCTCTGCCACCAGACTTTAAACTCTCTGGAGGCAGGGATTGTGTTGTTCGCTGTTGAACCCACAGAACTAGCTTAGAACACTGAAGGTGCTTAGCAAGCATTTGCAGACTGAATGAATCTTCCATACTAGGGGTCTTCATTCTTCCTGGAAATACTCTCCTTATAAGGAATCTTGTCTAGCAGGTTGAGCTGTCTAAAGATGTGGTGAGAAGGTGAGGCCAGATGGGCTTTCAGGGTCTTTTGGACCCTGACATTTGGTGAGTTTAATGAAAAAAAAACTAAAATATAGCCAAGTGAAAAAAAGAAAACCCACATAAAATAAAGGAAGTCCCTAAATGCGAAAACAGGTGATACAGCACACATTGAGCCATGTTGCTGTTTACATAATTAAGCTCCTCATGCCTATGAACTATATTATAATATCTTGTTTATTAAATACTAAGTCTCACTCTGAACCCTCATTCAATTCAATTCAACAAATGTTTATTGAGCACTTACATGGTGCCAGGTCCTGAGCTTGGCACTGGGGCTATAGAAATGGGCAAGACAGTGATGCCGAGCAAGAGCTCTGAGTCTAGTCAGGGACACAGACAAGCAAACCAGACGCTCTCCAGGCCAGGTGACAGGGCAGACTGTGCACACTTCTCACAGGGATTCAGGACGCTAAAGGGTCCTGTATGCTCTCTCCAGGAGAGGTTTGGGGGTCTAACAGTGCCTGGCACAAAGCAGGAGCCACACTTAAACAAGCAATGAATGTTTAAACTCTAATAACAAAAGTATTCAAAAGGTGCCAAAAGAGTGGCTATCTCTTTGGAGGTCGGCTGATTAGGAAGGTTTTCTGAAGGAGGTAACATCTGAGCTAGATTCTGAAAACTGAATAGGAGTTTATCAGGTGGCAAAAGCAGGGAAAGTCATTTCAGGGAAAGAAAATAGCACAGTGAGTGTGTGAGGAGAATTATAAGTAGTTAGGTATTGCTGGAGCATGAAGTGTCAGGGAGATGAAGGGGCTGTGTGAGATGAGATTGGAGAAGTAAGCAGGGACTACATTATTACAGGGCTTATAAGCCATGCTCAGTCAGAAGCTAGGGGAGAGACATTTGATCATAATCAGAACGTTATTAAGACATAATTTACTTATGACTTTAGCAAGGCACAAAGAAATGCAAATCAACTTTAAACAAAAAATAGTTCAGCCTTAGACATACTGATAAAATGACTCTAAGATGCTATTACTGCAAGGAGAAGCAGCATGATCTGCCCCCAACCCCAGCCCTCTCTATCCCCACTCTCACCTGAGCTGAGCTTTAAGTTCAGTAAACCTGGGCCGCCTGCTGGGATCATAAGCCCAGCATTTTGTCATAAGGCTGTAGAGGGTAGGAGGACAATTTGGAGGCATCGGTAATCTTTCCCCATTTTCAATTCGACCGATCACATCATTGTTCTTCACTCCTTGAAAAGGCTTCACACCATGCATCAGTATCTCCCACATACATACACCTGTGAAGTAGAAATAAAACATAACAGTGAACTCAGCATTGATAGCGTAATTCCCAGGTTTCAGGAATAATGTTATAGTTGGCACTAGAGTACCAGCTGTGAAATTTTGGGCAAATCATCTAACCAAAGCAGCATTCAATTCATTCTATTATAAGGACAGCAATAATGATTTAATGTGAAAAATGAAATGTTGAATTATCATTGAGGAAAAAGTCATAATTTTTCTCAAAGGTTTATTTCTCTGAAAATCCTACATTAGAAAATGGCCCACCAGCTACAGTAATACTTCAAGGCTTAATGAACCAGTTCAAAAAAAGCTGAATGTGTCAGGTGCAGTGGCTCACATCTGTAATTCTTTGAGAGGCCCAGACAGGAAGACTGCTTGAGGTCAGGAGTATGAGACCAGGCTGAACAACATAGAGAGACTTCATTTCTACAAAAAACAGAAAAATTAGCTGAGCATGGTGGTGCACACCTGTAGTCCCAGCTACTCGGGAGGCTGAGGCAGGAGGATCTCGAGCCCAGGAGTTGCAGGTTGCAGTGAGCTGTGAGCACACCACTGCACTCCAGCCTGGGTGACAGAGTGAGATCATGTCCCAAAAAAAACTAAATGAATTTTAGATCCCCGTCTTGTCTTCACTCCAACTTATTTATAATTACAGCAGCTGACCTGAGGCCCAATAAAGAAAATTCTAAAATTTAAGTCTTAGGCTTTTAGAAAACTCAGTTTCCTTAAAATGTCTCTCTTAACAAGGTTGACCCGTCCTTGCCTAGGGAGCATAACGGCATTATTTTTATACGGTTTATACACGAATCAGTCACTGATTTCCCACAGGAAAGTTGTGGACTACTCTGGGCTGCAGAGATCTTTTCCATGAATGCCACAATGTGAGCTAAAAAATTCACCTGCATTCAACCCTTGGGAAATCAAACACTTTCTCAATATCTTCTAAATAATCCTTAAGAATTCACTTTTAAAACAAAAACTCCTAAAACTAACAATGATGACCATATAATGCAATGAAAAGGAAACAGAGAAAACAGGCTGGCAGCAATGGTAGATGTTTCCCCCCTAGCACTTTATAGTCACTACTCTACACTGTGGCCACTCTGGGCTCCTGGCATCTTCTGAACATGCCACAAACATGCCTTTGTGTTACATTCTCTGTGTTTAATGCCCGTTTCTTCCTCACAAACGCTCTTCTTTGTAGGTACACTTGTAATGTAGTTCTCTATAATGCTTTTTCTGAGACTCCACCGGGGAAAAGTTACTGTCATTTCAAATCTATTCTATCATAAAATATATACTGTACAACTGGTGCCTTGAGAGAAATTGTGACTTTATTTTTACATCTTTTAGTACCTAGAATGGTATCTGCCTGAAAGGAGGGAAGGCATATTACCATCTTAATGTGAGTTAGCCAAAAATCCAAGAATTTCAAAGTAAAGAGTGTTTGACAAAAATAATGCCTTAGTGCTATTTTTCTCACCAGAAGTTATGATAATATTATGAGTAATAACACTGGGTATCATTTCTTGAGAACTTAATATGCCCCTGGCACCCTTCCTTGAAATTTAGATATATTATCCTTAATTCTCAGAATAACCTTATTTTTCTTTAAATACAGATCCCCGAATTATTAAAAAAACAATATATGATGGAAAAAAAAACCCAGGGAGAATGCTGATAACTAAATTATGACACAGTACTTTCTTATCCCTTAGAATTTTTACTTTATTCTTACCAAAAGAACTCTTTTAAACTCATGTGGACATCAAAGTAACAATACAGACAAAATAGGAAAAGTCCACATGAGAACAGGTAATGGAAACTGCATAAAAAAATGCCCAATTATCAACAGTTATTTTATTATTGTAAAATGTCCCTGATTTTAAGATACATCTCTGTTCTAGAAATGCTAAAATGTTTAAAAATAGGCATCTCAGAATCTTTGAAATATGAAATTTTGTTAAGAGGATAAGTAACTTGCTCCACAGGTTACACAGCTAGTAATTGAAGCCTTGGGATTTGAAATCACATCAACTGGACTTCAGAGCCTTTTCTAATCATGTCATGCATATTCTGTTCTACTTGAAAGTTGTTTCCTTTACCTAATTATTGATTAGGGCACTACATGGTTATTAAGAATCAATAACAAGTAAACAGAAGAAAACAGTAAGAATACTTGATAAATATATTTTTATTTACAGGAGAAAAAGGTACATGAGTTTAACAGGGCATCTCCTCTAAAGCAAAGATAACATGCACACAAGACTATTTACAGGATCAACACGAGTGTTATGATGAAGACAGAAAATATAGAGAATGTAGAGAAAGGGCCTTTGTGTCTGCTTGAGATACCTACTACATAAGGCTTCATGGAAGAGGGAACATTTACAGTGGATCTTGAAGGTTAGATAGGATTTCAGCTGGAGGAGAGGGTGTAAGGATAAGGCACTCCAGGTAGAAGGAACACCACCAGGAAAGGTGAGGGGTGAGGTGGAGGGGAGTGTCGTCCACGTTAAAAAGAGTAATTTTAAAATTTGGATAAAGTAGTTTGAATAAGTAGTGTAGGACCAATTAAAGCTGGGCTTTTACCCCATCTGGGAGGTACTACAATAACCACAGATCAAGAGGAGGATGACAACTATCTTGGAGTAGGCAGGAGGGACAGACCAGACATCAAAGAAGGAGAAGCCACAGAGGATAAAGGATCAAACTTCTAAGCCTTGAGACAAGTAGGGAAGGCAGTCGGATTCCAGAATGAAGAGATGAAATACGATTGTAAAGACTGTGGATTGGAGAGGCGGCCAGAGTCACACAGATATGCTAACTGTTAAAGTCATTTACATTAAAGAATGAATGAGATGGCAAAAGGAAAGAGAGGAGAGAAAGGAGGGAACACACAAGATATCTCCCTGTGAGGGAGGAAGAGACAGCAAAGGGAATGACAAGGAAGAGTGATGGAAGGAGCTGGCACACTGAACAATGGACCGTTACAGAAGCCATGTCTAGAAGCTGGAGCACAGGAGATGCCAAAAACTATTTGTCAAGTGAACCAAAGAAGTCTGAGGAAGGAACTAGTCAGGTTAGGGAAAGTAAATCAACCTACATATTCTGAAGAGATAATGTTAAGTTTATTTTGTATAATATATAAAATATAAATTTAAAGAAATACAAAACTTTAAGAAATACTTACCAAACATCCACACGTCACTAGCTGAGGTAAAACGTCGAAAATTGATTGACTCTGGAGCCATCCATTTAATAGGCAATTTTCCTTTGGAAGCTAGAAGATTAATTTTAGAAAATAAATTTTCCCTGTTCTCTGCTAAGAATTAACAGAGCTAGCTGAGATTTTCAGTATTGAAATAAAATGCTTCAACCATTTGACTCCTTGGAATTCCTATTTCTTTGGGAGAACTACTTTTCATTTCCTTGATGTTTTGTGGTCATTTGGGGGTGAAGAGTGGTTAGACAAGAGTAGAGAAATAACGATGCCCTTCCTTCTGTAGAGAGGCGGGGAGCAGGGAAGTGGGAGCAAACCCAGGCTACCAGAAGTATTAGCTTGCAGCTCCATTACATAAGGTTTCACAATTCAGCAGAGCAGATCCTCATCTATGGGTTAGAGTCCTGCTCCACAAATGTTCTGCTAATAATAAATAGTGGATAGTTGATTCTCATTGGTAGTAGTTATGTTCTATAAAGTCATTGCAAACATGGAACTCCTGCTCCTAGGAGAAATCTGTAAACCACAACACAGATTTCACAAAAATTACAATGTTAAATCCTAAAATAACTCACTCTGGAGGGTTCTTTTTTCTTTAGAAAATGTGTTAAGTATTCATAACAACGTGGGCAGTAAAATATTAAAAAAAGAAAAAAGAAAATGTGTTAAGTAGTTTGCCTGAGGCCACCCCACTAACAGGAACCAGAGTTGGGATTCAAGCCCCCTCTAACTGGCTGGAGCCTAAGCTGCAGGCTCTGTGATGCCCCCTCCCATTCCAGCTGAGACAGGAGGGAGAGTGCTGCCTTGTTGGACCTCAGCTGGGAATGGGCGTTTCAGGGAGACTCAATTTTTTTGCTGCTCTATGTAGCATCTTGAGTACTGATTTAGGGGGTTAGAAACAAATTTTAGCCATTAGGTGAATGCACAAATGCAGACTACACGGATAATCGAGATTGACTGTATCTTTACCAGCATGTGGATAACAAGAAGGGGTAATAGGATGAGAAAGATCATTTCTTTAGGGAAGCCTAAAATCAGCCCTCTTTGTAGGCTTAAAAAGTCATCTTTGTGCCACAAAAGCAAACAACTCACAACTTTAGTAAATATTCTCCTAACTGCTGAGTTCCCAAGGTGAACAATCAGTGCCTTTCATCAAGGAATTCTCATTCTAAAAGGTAGACACAGAAGTATACTCCAATCTGGTACAAAGTGTAATAGAGATATTGAATACAAGCCAAGTATCCCAGAAGTGGAGAGGAAACAGTGACTGACAGGGTGGCCAGGGAAGGCTGCAGAGAGAGGACATGAAAGTGGAAGGAGTGGGCTGGGGGCAGGGCACAGGAGTAGGCGTCCTGGTTCACAGGGTCTTGGACAGGGGCAGCTGGGCTCTGCCAGCCTTCAAGGTACTGGACTTTTTTCTATAAGCAATGAGCTGCCTCTGAAGACTACTAGAATTCTTAGAAAGAGGAACATTTTGAAGAATCCCTTAACCTTTAGCAGTTATTTTCCCACAGCCTAATAGAATTTACACTTGTTAACCTTCCTGAGATAGTTATGAGATATAGTATAAAATAAAAGAACTAGATTTATATGTAAAATTCTGGGCTCATTTTGCTGTAATACAAAAATCACACACACTGAGAAAAAACTGGTCTCTGTAAAATGGTAGTAATAATAGTATATATACTAATAACATGATATGGATTAATCCAAACCTTAGCTGAAATTCTACAAATATTAAAACATTAATAAAAATATCTGTTCAATAATAATATGGAGAAACAATTCAGTATGATTCTAAAATTAGCAAAAGTAAAAAAAATTCATGAGTTAGCTTTCAGTTAAAAAATTAATGGGTCAAAGTTGATGGAATGAGCAGACTGCAGATTTTTCAAGTCAGACCCCTTTTATTGAAGCATCTGCTGTGAGATGACTGTCTACTGGTCGAAGAACATCTGGATTGATTCCAATTTTGGGCTATTACAAATGAAACTGCAATGAACATTTTAGTACAGGTTTTGTGCAAACATAAGTTTTCATTTCTCTGGGACAAATGTCTAGGAATGCAACTGGTGGGTCATATGGTAGCTGCATGTTTAGTTTTTTAAGAATTTGCCAAATTCTTTTCCAGAATGGCATTACTATTTTACATTTCCACTAGCAATTTATGAGCAACTTAGCTTCTCTGCATCTTTGTCAGCATTTGGTATTATCACTATTTTTTTTTTTTTTTTTTGAGACAAGAGTCTCACTGTGTTGCCCGGGCTAGAGTACCGTAGAGTCATCTTAGCTCACAGCAACCTCAAACTCCTGGGCTCAAGCGATCCTCCTGCCCCAGCCTCCTGAGTAGTTGGGACTACAGGCATGCGCCACCATGCCCTGCTAGTTTTTTCTATATATTTTTAGTTGTCCAATTAATTTCTTTTTATTTTTAGTAGAGACGGGGTCTCAGTCTTGCTCAGGCTGGTTTCGAACTCCTGAGCTCAAACAATCCGTCTGCCTCGGCCTCCCAGAGAGCTAGGATTACAGGCGTGAGCCACCGCACCCAGTCTATCACTATTTTT
The DNA here is from genome assembly GCA_963575035.1 of Avahi laniger. Classification (NCBI taxonomy): domain Eukaryota; kingdom Metazoa; phylum Chordata; class Mammalia; order Primates; family Indriidae; genus Avahi; species Avahi laniger. The sequence goes on from CAUYSK010084696.1 coordinate 9,158, forward strand.
TATACCAGTTCTGATAGGTGTGTAGTAAGTGTTATCTCATGGTCTTAATTTGCATTTCCCTAGTAGATAAACACGTTGAACAACTACATTTTCATGTGCTTATGTGTCATCCACATAACCTCTTCAGTGAAATGTGTCTTTCTATCTTTTGCCCATTTTCTAATTGCATTCTTTTTTCCCCCATTGAATTTTGAGAGTTCTCTAGATATTAGTTCTTTGTCAGATATTTGGTTGGCATATTCTCCTACTCTGTAGAGCTTCTCTTTCATCCTTTCAACAGAGTCTTTCGCAGAATAAAAATTTCTAATTTTGATGAGGTTTAATTTATAAATTTTTTTTTCCTTTTATGGATCCTTGTTTTTGGTGCCAAATAACGACCTTCTGCCTAGTCCTAGATTCCAAAGATTTACTCCTGTGTTTTTTCCTTCAAGTTTTATGTTTTATAATTGAGTATAATCCATTTGGAGTTAACATGAAGTAAAGTTTAGCTTAAAGTTCATTTCTTTTTCTCTAGAGATACCTAACTGCTCCAGCACCATTATTGAAAAGGCTGTCCTGCCTCCACTGAAGTGATTTTACATCTCTGTAAAAAATCAGTTGAGCATATTAGAACATACCACTTTTAGGAATACAAATACATTAAAGATTCTGAATCTATTTCTTAGTTACTGCTCAGATTTCTTACCTTTGTAATAAGTACTATCTTCCATATATCGGGATAATCCAAAGTCTCCTAATTTTACACAATCATTTGAGGACACCAGAACATTCCGAGCAGCAATGTCCCTGATAAAGAAGAATTTGAGACAATAAAATTTTTTTTTTTTTTTTTTTTTTTTTTTTTGAGACAGAGTCTCACTTTTGTTGCCCAGGCTAGAGTGAGTGTCGTGGCGTCAGCCTAGCTCACAGCAACCTCAAACTCCTGGGCTCAAGCAATCCTTCTGCCTCAGCCTCCCGAGTAGCTGGGACTACAGGCATGTGCCACCATGCCCGGCTAAATTTTTCCTATATATTTTTAGTTGTCCAATTAATTTTTTTCTGTTTTTAGTAGAGACGGGGTCTCGCTCTTGCTCAGGCTGGTT
>CAUYSK010084698.1:0-57456 GCA_963575035.1 Avahi laniger
GCTCTATTTTTTCTGTGATATATAAAAGAAAGTCATCTTATGAAAATGAAAGGGTTAGATTAAAAGGGAAGGTTGTGTTTCCCAGTTTATGTTTTTGTCTGCTTTGCCAAAGAATAGATGGTTATATGAGCTATATGAGCATGATTTTATATCTGGGTTCTCAGGTCTATTCCACTGGTCTGTATCTCTGGTCTTGTGCCAGTTCCATGCTGTTTTGGTTACTATAGCCTTGTAGTATAGCTTGAAGTCTGGTAAATTGATGTCTCCCAATTCTTTTTTTTTGCTTAAGGTTGCTTTAGCTATACAGGGACTTCTCTGGTTCCATACGAAGTGTAGACTTATTTTTTATAGATGTGAAAAATATGATGTTGGTATTTTAATAGGAATTGTGTTGAATGTGTAGATCACTTTGGGTAGTATAGATATTTTAACAATGTTGATTCTGCCGATCCATGAGCATGGTATGGTTTTCCATCTGTTTACATCCTCCACTATATCCTTCCTCAGTGTTTCGTAGTTTCCCCCATAGAGGTCTTTGGAACAACCCACTGCCCATCAATACATGCGTGGATTAATAAAATGTGGTATATGTATGCCATGGAGTACTACTTAGCCACAAAAAACAATAGTGATCTAGCACCTCTTGTATTATCCTAGATAGAGCTGGAGCCTATTCTACTAAGTGAAATGTCACAAGAATGGAAAAAGAAGCACCACATATATTCACCACCAAATTGGTATTAATTGATCAACACTTATGTACACGTATGGTAGTAACATTCAACAGCTGTTTGGCAGATGGTAGGGGAAGGGGGGATGAGTATATTCACATTTAATGGGTGTTGTGTGCACTATCTGGGAGATGGACACACTTGTAGCTCTGACTTGGATGGGACAAAGGCAATATATGTAACTTAAACATTTGCACCCCTATAATATTCTGAAATAAAAATAAATTAAAAAAAAAAAGACACAGTGGCTGAATGAATATTGGGTTGGTGCAAAAGTAATTGCAGTTTTAGCACTGTTGAAATTTGCTGTTTGATATTGGAATACATTCTTAAATAAATGTGGTTATGTTATGCTTCAAAAAATAAGTAAAAGGGAAGGTTGAAGGAGAATGCTGATTATTTGAAACATTCGCCGGAGTGTATGATCAAAGCAGAGTAGGATACAAGGATACAAGCAAACATACCAGTCCAACCAACAAACCAATCAACCAGACAAGCAACCTTTGAGAGATATTTGTTTATGTATTGATAAGAATACAGTCTCTGAAATCAAAAATAGCTAAACTTCAACCCCCAATTTGGCCCTAACTTATTAGCTGTGTGACTTTGGACAAGTAACCTTGCTTCTCTAGTTTTTGTTTAAGCAAAATGAGCATAATAATGTGTGATAATGTATGCATCTCTCCTGGAATTAGAATTAACCTTTTGGAATTATCTTCTCAGTGTCTTATAACTTATGAAGTAGATGGAGACCTTGAGAAGTAATCAGAAGATAGCAGTGAAGAGGGGAATTACTATGATTGAGCACAGGACTACCTTAGTGAAAGTTTTCAAACACATATGACTTTTTCCCTGTACTTTAGCAAGCATACTAAATATGATGAGCCACAATTTTTCATTGTTAGGTAAAAAGAGTAAGTGTGATAAGCATCAATTGCTACAGGAAATATTAGTGTTATCTATCTATATCTTTATCCATACTTCCTGAGTAAAAATATATCCCAAAAACCTATAAAATACAATGAATAGCAGTTTCTTAATATACATTGGAAATAGTGAATTGGCAAAAGATGAAATGGGCTATAATTTTTTATGTGTCCTTGAAGAATTAACTGATTCATGAAGAAAGAAACACAGGGATAGGTAGGGGAAAGGATAGATTACTACAGAGGAATTTCAGGGTTCTGATAACTTTTATGGGTTTTGATAAGAGTTTGTGCAGTACATATTTGTCATTGTCTTAGTAGGCAAATTCATGAGTATGCTATTGGCCTAAACAGGCTACGTTTTATAAAATAATCATAACCAGGAACTTACTTATTAAATGAATATTTGCCATTTCTATATCAAAGCAGACATTTGTGATAATGGTATCCGCCATCTAAGGACATTAAATAACTCAATACCAAAGAGCTAGTAGTGACATTTTATACAGGTATTGTGAAATTGTCCCAGTTCAGAGAAGCCTGTTTCCCCAATTTTTCTGGAATAGTACTTCATGTTCTAAATGGTAATAGTCAATGCATCTTTAGCGACGTGAAAAGGTAAGACAAAAGTATATGTCGACAGGATTGAAGGCTCAGATTGTAAACCCTTGCACTTGGATATCGTCTCTCCCACATCCAATGTATTAACCAGCTCTGTAGCCTCCATTTGCTTGGCATGTCTTGAATGCTGCTACTTCCTTCCATGGCTGGTCCAAGCCACCATCATATTTTATGTGACCACTGCTGTCTAACTGGTAGCTCAGCTTCTCTCCTGATCCCTTTTCAGTCTAGTCTCAAGAAGGCTGCCAGAATGATCCTGTAGAAACACAAAATATATTACATCTTTGCTCATAACACTCCCATGATTGCCCTCAACTCTTGGAATTAAATTCAAGTTTCTTAGTCTGACCCACAAAGCTCCTATAGGAGGCGGCTGCATGGTAGACTATATGGCTTCCTGCTTCCTGCCTCTGCAGCCCGTGGTGCATATCTTGCTACAGTACTTGTGCTGTGATTTTTGATATGCATTTCCACTTATGTTTATGTATTATTTATGGAATTCTGTCTTCATCAGTGGTCAATGAGATTTTTGAAGTCAGGAGATAGGCCTTATTCATCTTGATCCTTGATACAACACACATTGCTGAAAAATAGTATGAATTTAGTACATAACACAAAGAATAGCAGCCTCCCTCCCTGCACTTGGGTCTTTGCTCCTTAGCTTTCCCCCACTCAGAATAGCCCCTTGTCATTCTCTCCCCCAAGCCTGATTACTTTTTCTTTTAAACATTTACCACTGTCCAGCACCACATTATCCATTATTTATGTCTTGATTGTCTTTTCTCCCCTACTAGAATTTAAGATCCAGGTATGAAGGAACTTGGTTTTTTTCCAGTTGTTTGTGACCAAGCCCTAAAATAGTGTTTAGTGAATAGTAGGTTCTCAGTACATAGCTGTTGAATGATTAAGACACCTCTTCTCCTGAGAAGCTTTTTCATGTTACTACCATGGCATTAAAACATTTAACAATGTACGGCAGGGGCAGTGACCGCTTAGGTCAGACCAGCAGTCCATCAGAAGGGATTTTGTACTGTGTATCACAGTGGACAAGAAGAATATTCACCTGCCGTTGACAGAAGTGAGCTTCCCTCCCCTCAGGCTCATTCTTTGCATCATTGTACCGTATCACTGTGGTTATGGGTATACATGGCAATCACCCAACTAGCCTGTAAGCTCCTGGAACACAAGGGATATTTTTTCCACACCACATCTGCTGTTGTAAATAGTTGCTCAAAATAATTTCTCCATAAACATTCATTGAATGTATGGATGGGTTAATTAACTAATAATTAAAATATCATTAAGTTGCGTGATTTTTGTGTACTTTCCACAGTATGTACATAAGTGCACAATGTAAAATAAATATTTCAATAAATCTAAGGTCTAATAATGTGAAAATTCATTCAAAGTGGTTTCCACTGTCACCCAACTTGGGTAGTGAAATGTCAAAATCCTTTGTTGTCCTCAAGAGTCTGTTTGGAGAGATGATCTATTCAAGGTCTCATTGTGCAAGAAAAGAAAATTATCAATTTTTTTCACATGCCTCTGATATGCCAAACAAAATGTAAGAAACCATGTCATTGGTAAAGTCATATTTAGTAAGAAACTGAATCATCTTCCTGATGTACATTAAACTTGTCCCCTTTAGTATTTCCTATCAAGTATTTGACAGCAAGTTCCATGTTGTCAACAAACAGTATCTGTTACACTGTAAAAGGAGTTAATGATGTACTAACTAATTTAAAGCCATCCTTCAAGAGAGAGATGGGGGATTTTACTGGAAAAGTCTTTACCAAAAAATTTTTAATATTGAGAAACATATTGACAGATTGAAATTGGAACGTTTTTATGCTAACTCCTACTATAGGACGGATCAATAATGGCATTCTGTTGTCCTCTGAGTGTGCAAAGCCTGGGTGTAAAACAGCAGCAGAAAATCACTTCAAAATTTCCATAATATCCCATTTTTATCACATGAAGAAGTAAATACAATAATTGCATCTCGTATGAATAGCTAACCCACATCGGAGCAGCGTAGTCATTATCTAAATGCGTTTTGTGTTGACTTGCCAGAAGATCCTCAGTAAGGGCAAGCATCATGAATTCTAACTCAGTTAAAATCCAGGTAACAAGCAAAGCCTTAGGTGGTCATGTGACTGCCTCAGGGTGTATTTGAGAGTCCTGAGAAGAAATAGGATTAGGGATTTTCGAGATACAGTTGGAAAAAAAGACCCGAAGCAATGGTAATAAAATCCCTACACCTTGGTAAAATGTTAGTTTCAAGTCGGTGGTGTTTTCATGGTTTGGTAGTTGCTGCATCTACACAAGGGAATGGCTTGAATAAAAATTGTTGTCTTCGGCACCACTGAATATGTATTGTCAGTTTTTTTCTCCAAGAAAAACTCTTACCTATTTTTAAAATGAGCTGGCTATCTACAGGATATCTAAAGCCAGACTGTCCCTTTGGAAGAAAACTACAAATATGGTGACACGCTTCCTGATTTTGATGTCATTTGGTTCATATAAATGTCTTGTTATAATTAGTAACACCTTACGTTCCCAGAATGCTTTACATTATAAAACATTATCACATACATTATTGTAGTGGATCCTAACTATAATCAATCCATTTAACATATGAGAGAAAAAAAGATTTAGATTTTGAAGTTCACCATGCAAGACAGGAGAGCTGGTAAGAGTGAGAGAAGCACCTCATTAGAAACATATTGGGATCTAAAAGATCTGTGGGATTTTTTCCTTTCTTGGTGAAATTTATTTGTTATACATGTGCAACTTGAGGATCAGGTAGCTCCTACCAGAAGCAAAATGAAGAGGAAGCTGAACTTGCCTTGCAACTCCCCCGTCTAGGTTGGTTAGTCCCTCTGCTTTGACAGGCCACTAGTTTAGCCAAAACGTGGGTACTAAGAGGCAAGCAATGTGCCAGGTCCTGGGTTAGATCCCTTGCCGTTCTCTTTTGGACTGTTCCCAACCAACAGGATTTTCACATACCCACACATCTCTCCAGGACAGCTTTGTGCGAGGCAGCGTGGATCTATTACAACACACGCGTGCTCACTCCTGGGTTTATAGTTTATCAGCTCTGTGGTCATGGGCAACTAATTTAACATCTGTGAGCTACTGATTCCTGATTTGTAAAATGAGATTACAATGGCTGCATTGTATTGCAAGGCATTTTTGTGAAGATAAGAGAAGAATATAGCAAATCACCAAAGCACAAGCCTGTTCCTTTCTTGCTTCGTGCTACCATAGTGATAACACAAGTAGATTAATCCCCAACCAAACATGAGTAGCTGAGAAGAATCAAAAGGATAGCCTTCTTCTATTGTAGAAGGGAATCTTGAATTCCCCAAAGCCTTGACCCAATGAATACATTTTTTAGCATAGTTTGCTTTTCTTGGCAGGGATGAGACCTCAGATCACATCATTCATTCCTGTGAAAAATACCTATCAGGCCCCTACCATAGGTAAAGGTTGGGCTGAAGAACAATAAGATATGATCCCTGACTTCATAGCAATTTATTACTCATCCACTATGGGGGTGGTGAGCAGCTACTCCCCACCCTCATCACCTGGTCTTGCCTCTGGGGACACCCTCCTCAAGCACTCTCTCATTACTGAGTCATCCTTTAAGGATCAACTAAGGATTGACTCTTCCCAAAATGTTACATAAAAGGAGCTATGGGAAATAATCCTATCCTTACTCCCTCTGCCCTAAAGCACATTGCAATTTAATTACACTCACTCATTGTCTTTGCACGTCTCCTTCCATGTAATGCTGTCCTCTCAGCCCTCTTACATCTCTGTTTCCTCCAAGGAATCTGAATGCAGCTGGGTCACTGATATTCAAATCAGGTCACACAATCCAGTCTCCTCAGAAGAATGCATCATCTTCTGAGGCGATATAGGCATGGTATTACACAGCGACATCAACACAAATGTAGATAAGCGTGCAAAACTCTTGATCTGAGTTAATTATCCACCAATCCTTTATTTGTTACTGTCTTAGTAGGAGTAAAACAACTACATTTTTTAACCTAGAACACTCAGTTTTTAGCGAAATAGAATTGCTTTGTAAAGAAAAATTTTCCACTAAGTTATAAAACATATTGGATAAAACTTTTCTTTTAATAATGTCTTTAATAGGATAATTGCTTATCCATAACTGTAAAAGGAGAAATTTTTCTGGCAATGTCTTTCTACACTGACACACCCTTCAAAAGACACCACCAGCAAGACTTAGGATCATCTAATCCATTTTAAAGTCTATTGTAGTTGTTCTCACAAACTGCCTGCTGAAAACCTGCTCTGTTGTGAATGTAATTTGAAGAAAATATTTAGACAGCTTTCTTCTACCTAGTACAGCTCTCTGCTTAATTAAGAGACCAAAATAAGTACTAGAAAATAAATTATGAACTTTTTAAAGAAATTTTCAGGAAAAAAATACAATAACAAGGTCAGGTCTAATTGCAGATTTGGCAGCCCATATGCCTCACTGATAAAGTTATTCTCTTGTATTTTCACACTTTGTCGAGTCTTTCTTGACTCTTAACATTTTCTATACCCATGCTATTCATTTTGTATAATACTCTAATAGACTAGAGAGAAGATTTGCCTTAAGTGAGGTCACACAAAGTCAAGAGGAAACTCAGGAATTAGAACTCAAAGGCATAGTGATTGTTGATGTCTGACCCTGTCTGTCTGCTTATGTATGTGCCTGTAAATAAATAGTGGATGTGTTAGAAGCAACTCTAAAATGTTCCTAGGATGATAGTTTCTTCCACTAAAATAAAAATTGATCTACGAAAACCATTTTTCATTATGTACTTGAAATCTCAAGAATTTCAAGGTATTTTAAGATTGTCTTCTCGAGAATGAGGTTGCTTTTGGTTAAATAGTAACTATGCTTATCACACACTGTAGGAAGACATCAGAGTAAATGACCTTAAGTGCAGTTGAATGACAAGCAAATTCCATACTTCTACTACTAAGTATTATAAATCACAGAGGAAAAACTTACCACCATTTTTTTTTGCAGTTTATTGTATTAGTTAATTTAGTATACCTGAAGTGCTAAAATCAGCTTGCCTGCTTCAGTGATGCCCCATAACTCACCTTGAACCTGGGTTAACTATATCAGACCATCGGCAAGTCTCATGGAGCAACATGAGGGATGGATGAAAGTACTGTATGAATCTGCCTTATGCCTAACTTCACATTTCCCTCCGCTCATTTTTCAGTTATGTGCTTTTGCTATTTACCGCACACAACTAGAGAAAGGTCAAGTTAGAAACAAACAGAAACTGAAGGCAAGTACTCAAGGACTGAACATATTTTAAATGAACAGGATGAATTTGTCTTTTCTATGCTCACTCACATTCTTAGGCCAATTTGTGGAAAACAAGATATCAGCTGCATTAAATTTCTAGATGAGAGATAATCAAAGGACCAGCAAGGAAACAATTTTAAGTCTGGGTTAGTGGGAAGATCAAGGAGGCTCAAAGTAAAATTATTTCCTGATTGAAATGTGGATTAAGATTTAGTCTGGAAAAATATTCAAATGTGATATTAAGGTGATCAGAAAAAATACAGGTGGCCAGATAAAATATAGGATGCTCAGTTAAATTTATAATTTTATGTACTTGTTTAGTATCAATATATTCCAAATATTACATGGGATACACATTTATATTTCACTTTCATTTGTTGTTTATTTGGAAATCAAATTTAACTTGGCAGCCTGGTGTTTTTATTGGCTAGATCTGGCAACCCTAATTAGGATATTGAGATTTGGGTAGAAAAAATAAAACAATTTGAAGCTGAATTCTAGGACTGAGATGTTTTCTGTGGTCACTCAACATTTGTTGAATGAACTAATATATTTCAAATATGCAGGAGAAGCCCTGAATTTGATAGCAACAATCAGTAACATTTAAAGTTCTCAGGACTCAGGCTGGACATACATTTTTTTTCTAGCAGGACATATATTTTTTTTCTAGCAGGACAATGTCTCAGTCTCTTGAAAAGGGCTACTCGGATGGCCTTGACTACAGGGATAGGGACCTTCCACTGGGGTTGGTTCAGGAGTCACCTTGTCAAAAAGCAATGGATGGGAAGCATTATAATACTCAAATATATATTAGAGGTAGAGCTGAAAGAGGTGAGGAGTGGAATTCAAATGCCTCATGCTGAGTAGGAAAGACGAAGAAGGGGATTCTGCTAAAATATTTCAAGCTCTATGAGGTAGACGAAACCTGACTGTCAATTACCAAAAGCAGCTTCAGTTTTAAATGTCTGTAGCCTCCACCATCTCACTGAGATCGAAGGGGCTGAAGTGGCCACAACAGACCCAGAGGTGACCAGAGACGAAGGAGGCACCTGGGTATAGACTCGGGAATCAGGCAGCAAACAGAGAGGTGGCACGTGACAGGGCAGGCAGGTGGCCACCGCGGGGCTTACAGCTCTGTGGATGTCAGAGTCACACAGAGCCTGGAACGTCTGTTTTTTTTTAAGTGCCAAATTAAAGAACTCCTGTTATTCTGCATTATTTAGAAGTTTAATAGCAGATAGTTTGATCATCACTAAATGACAGTGGAAGAATGGAATGTTGTCCCCAGGATCCTAGCCTCCAGATCACATTCCACTCTGTAACACAAGGGGATGTTCAGACACCAAGCTTGTCTCCTTCCCCTCTCTCCGCCCCCCCTGCGCTAGACCCTAAGAGGCACTACTGGTTTTTACACAGGTGATGGGGCTCCACGTAGGGAGCTCACCGGGGAAAATTGTTTCTCTTTGTTTCCGTATCTGCTGTTAAGGTTAGAGGTTTCCATCATTACGGGTTCCAGCTATATCGAACTACACCGAACAAAATGTCACAAGATACTGAAAGCACATTCTTAGTAGAATTCTTTATCAGTAAAAATTAAAACTATAAGGGATCAAAATCAAACATTTTATGTACTGCTACTTGGTAAAAGGATAGTTTTAAAGTGTTAGAAAGTTCTGGAGAAAGTAGGATATTTCATTCAGTCCTCTGTGTGTAGCCATTGCCCGCTTAATGCTAGTGGGAGTGAGTCATTGTCACAATTATTAGTCATCTGCCTCTGAAGGGTAGGTGCTGTACTGAGGACAGGAATTCACTTAGTGGTGATTACACAGCAATATATAAACTGTAATTTCCAGGGGAGGTCTTTTGGAATCAGGATTGATAATAGCAATGATCGTAATAGTGATGATGATGCTGGCATGTATTGAATGCTGTTCATTGGAGGCTATCATTTAATACTTCTAACAACTCTTTGGTGTAGATACATATTATTATTCCCATTGACTTATGAGAAAACTGAGGTTTGGAGCAATAAAATGCTTCACCCATTTGCTGCTGGCTCATGGGTCCTCAAGAGTTGCACCTTGGCCATTTGACTTCAGAGTGAATGGTTGTCACCATTTCCCCATGTCTAAAGACGAAGGAACACTTTAAAACACTTATTGTGCTATTTCTACTTGTGTATTAATATAATTAGTAAATGTTTTCCAAGATTTTTAAGACTGATAACTAGGTCATGAAAAAAACATATTTTGACTCATAACTCATTATATATGCAAGAATAGACTGGTATAAAAGCTTATTTTGTGGATGCTGAGACGTTTTCTGCTTTAACAAAAGATACAAAAACAAAAACAAAAACAATCTGTCAGAACGAGCAGTGACCTGCAGCCAGGCTGCTGCCGACCGCACAGGAAGGTGACATAGCCCAGTTAAAAAGCTGTGACGAATAGGAAGCCGGAGTGTCAGCAGGAGTACAGTGAGGCCTGTGTGTTATGCGTTTATAGTGAGTAAAACAGAATCCTATCGTGGGAACCACTTAATGGCTGTTCTCACTCACGGCAGTCTGGCCTGGCCCTTGCGGAGCTGGGCTGTTTATCTTCTCATTTGCGGTTTGCGGTAGTGTAGAAGCCCACAGGCCACTGCCGGCAGAGCAAAGGTCCCTGAGGTGTGGGGACACCGGTAACCTGAACTTTCGGCGAACAGAAATGCCACCTCCCCTGTGCGGTTACCTCAAGGATAAAGCGCTTACAAAGTCGTTTCCCAAATTGGGGTGAACGTCCATGCTAAACTCTAAAGCTTGTTAAAAATTGAAGGTGAATTCTTAGTCTCCAAATAGCTGTAACACCAGTGAGTTCACACAGCCTCCGTAGAGGGAATTTCCTGACAATCACATCCCTAGGGCTTTGGTGAGCTTCCCCCTTTCTGCTGCCCTTCCTGAAACAAACGCTGGCTCGGGAGGAGCCTGGCCCTCGCTGTAATCTGTGACCTATATAACTCTTTTAATAGGTGAGCCACGTGAAATCGCCAATATTTAACCATTTTTGACCTATAAAAATGCTCATTTCTAACAGCTCAATTCAATACTCATTAGATTCAGGTTTCCCTTTTCCTTTTCACTTGCTGACCTTGAGTCTAGCATGCTGTTGTCACACAAGTCAGTGAGGCGGTCTCTGCCATCTTCAAAATCAATCCTAAAATTCCCTAAAGTCCTTCCACAAAATCTTCAAGAGCAACCTGCCTCACACACATGTTCATGCTTTAGGGAATATGTTTATCTTCAGTCATTTGAGCAATTTTAACATTTGAGGATGCTGTGCCCGCGGCAGAAGCTGTGAGATTTGTGTACAGTGTGCAGGGCGGAGGCCAAGGGGAGGCTGTGCGTTACTCAGGGACATATTTCCATTTAAAATAGGAAAGGACTGTCTCTCCTTCAAGAGCACGTGCAGCATGTGCTAAGCAGGTGCCTGTATGCTTGTGTTGTGTTTCCCCTCAGTGATGTGTGATGCCAGCAGGACGTTATGTAGGGCCAGGGGCTGGGGGCCACTCTCCCTCTAGTCCAGGGAGAGAAAGCAGGGAAGGCCTGCTCTAGAACACCCCACTCGTTTTATCCAGGGCTCCTTCTGTTTACATCTCTCCTGCAGCATTACCAGTGACAACCCACTCCTGCTCCTTCTGCACCACAAGCCTCCTCTCAGAAAAGTTTTAGGTTTTTGCTGCAATTGTGTCGGGAGAGAAGTAAGTCTCTAAACCCATAGGACCAGCCATAGCACCTTGCATTAGCAGCATCTACGGGACCATACAGCCCTCATGTTCAGAGAAAACAGGGGCCCAGCCAGCTGGAGTGAACTTATGCAAATATTCTAAAGGGTGAGGCTCATTTAGATTCAAGTTTTAGGGTTATGTGAGTGAAGAAATTTTAAAGCATATTAACAAGAGCTTGACCTTGACTATGTTCTGCAATGGAAAACACACATTAACTCGAATCAAATTAAGACCCAGATTAAGACCCAATACAATAAGAATTCCTTAAGCACCTCTCCTAGAAGGATTCCGTATTTTATTGCCAATGACAGGGAACTTCTGGAAATCAAATAGCCTGGATATGGGACTAGAAGCATTCCAAAGTGAATATGTGTGTATTTTATCTTTTGGCACACTTTTGTCTGAGCAACATACCTTAGAATGTTGGAAGATGCGATGTTCATGGATTTTAATATTAATTGAGCCAACAGTTTCAAAACCTTAGAAACTGATGTTTTGAAGTGACATTTTAAAAAGTTATCATTGTCTCTTTAGCAAACTTATTTCAAGTTTATCTCTATGAAACGCATGGAAAAAAATATAAAACCACAGAGGCTGCTGACCTTAGTGAAAGTCAGTACTTTTTTGTTTATTAAAACATCTACTTGTGGTTAAAATTAAAAAAGCAAGATCATGCTTATCTTATATCGTTCTCCATCTTATTTACAGTGAATAACCTTGACCTCATTGATATTCCCATTTCTACAGAAGTTTCCGGGACACGACTGTTTCCAAGCATGGCAAGGCATGCATTTGGCTGTTGTCCAGGCAGTCTGTCCCTGGGCCACCTTCACCCCGTGCTCTGCAAGAAGATGCTGCAGATGCTGTGGTTTAATAAGATATGTATTTGGTCTTTGTCCAGGGTTCCTGGCATAGAGCTTCTAAAACCCTTGGAATTTCCGGAGTCATAAGAATGTCTTGCTATTCATAAGGAGGCCCTTTTGATCACACCTTAGGTGTGTTGTTAATTTATACTAATGAGATGATTTAGGGCAGGGCCCCTAAATTGCCTCTGGTTGGGGCTGCTCACAAGAAAGTGCAAGTTATTAGCTGATTAGCAGGTAGGGAGCTTCAGCCCCACCCCATGACCTCTGGGAAGGGTCAGTGGGGCTCTGGGGATTAGACTCTATAAAGACTCTTAAACAACAAGATTTGAGGAGCTTCCAAATAGGTCAACATGTCTACCTGCTGGGAAAGTGGTGCACCCCAACTCCACAGGGACAAAAGCTCTTGTGCTTGGGTCTTTTCCAGACTTTGCCCTATTTATCTTTATCCTTTATAATGAACCAACAAACATAAATAAAGGGCCTTCCTGAGTTTTGCGAATTTTGTGAACCATTCTGGCAAATTATCAAACTCGAAGAGGGGGTCATTTACAGGGAAGTACGGTGGCCTGGTACTTGGGATTGGCATCTGAAATCGGGGGTGTCTCGTGTGACGGAGCCCTTGAACCAGTGCGGTCTGATTGCTTACTCTAGGTAGGTCCTGTCAGAATGAAAAGAATTGTCAGATACTCAGCTGGTGTCCAGAGAGTTGGAGAATTGGTTGTTATTGTCAGAAAATGCCCCAGACATGCAACTGCACTTTGATTTGAAATCAAATAGACATAGAAACTTTGGGAAAACGATACCTCGTTAGTAGGAATACCCAGCAATCCTGGTATTTATGGGTTCTTTTAGCAGAATGGGTCCTTAGCAATGTGGCGTGGTCTGCACCACTTCGTGTTGCGAGAGAAAGCCCTTCCATGCCCTGCAACTCGGGCTTTGAAATGCCAATTCGTCATGTTCTTTCTTAACATAGATCTTCTCCTTGTCCACGGGCATCTAACATCTTTTCTGATGCTTCTACTAGGAATTTTAAACCAGTTTTCTTCACGTTTCTGAGGGCTTCACAGAGATCTTTTAGACTTAAATAGTAAATCCAATTGCGTGTGCTGCAAAGTGAGTGCCTGAAATGGGAATTTTTTACTTACATATATATAAACGTTATTTTATTTGTATATTTGTTTATATTTTATTAAATTATTTTTTTATACAACTTTATTTTATGGTAGTTTCACATTTTTAGAGCACCTGCCCTTGGCCTGGGCATTTGATTCGGTGAAACAGCTCCCCACCTCCGACTCCAAGGGAGTCTGCAACTGACCACCCATGGGTGGTTCATCCACTTCATTGGTGGTGGTGGGGAAAGAACTGCCAGTCCTTTTAAATACTATTAAGCAGAGCAGTTGAAAAGTCTTTTTAACACTGCTCACTGGCTTTTACTTATTTTCATTCACCACTATTTGGCCTGTGACCCAGCAGGAGGTCTTTTAAATCAAAACACTCAGTTAGCCTTCCCCAGGGAAGGTTCCAATCTGAAAGAGACCAAAGATGGCCTGAGAAAGAGGATCTCAGTTTAGCACCAATTTGTGAGGTAATGTCGCTTAGCTTCAGCACAGAGGAGCCTGCATGGTCCGGGCAGTTGGGTGCAAGATAGAATGTGGGGAATTAGGGATCCAGGACAAGGTCACATGCCCAGGGAGGGGGCATAGAGGACCCAGCCTGTGAGGTTCCAGCAGGGGAATGGCGAGGGTGGGGGTTGGGGGGTGTCTCCCTGAATGAGAGGCTGCTGGGACCTGCAGCTTCAGGCTGGGAACGACTTCACCTGCTTCGCCACCGTCTTCCTTGTGTTCTTTCCAGAGAAAGAAGAGTCACTCCCATGCCTGAGGCTCTGGGTTGTGGGTCTTTTCCCTAGATCTCCTCCTCCAAGAATTAGAATTGCAAAGCAGCCACCTCCAGGAAATCTTGCTGCTGGGAAAAGAAACAGGGATGGTAAGAGGAACCCCCAAGTGAACAGTGTCCTCACCTTGAGTTTGCCAGGAAACTGAGCGAAAGTTTCCTCTTCCAAACAGTTTGTCCAGTTAGCGCCAGCATCAGAACGTGGCCTCTATGGCATTTTACCAGCTCCAAGGGCTGTGGCCACATGCAGCACTACATTTAGTTCCACACACTGCACTTAAACTGCCCAGGAATCAGAAGCTAGTCCATGTCTTTGAGCCCAAAAACCTCTGGGTAAGGATGAAAATACCACTTGGAATTCCCTGCTATGTTTTTACCATCCGGCTCCAAGCCCTGTTTGCCCTTACTCACGGATATGACTTGGGACCAGGGCTTAGCCCCAGCTGCCTGCACATGCTCTGCTCTATCATGCCAAGATGGCAAAGGAGAACTAAAGGGTGTCACAGAGAGGCCAACCACAGGATAAGTCCCAGGACCATTGAGTGGCATGACTTTCCTAGGAAAATCATTTTTTCTTCCAGTAAGGGAAATGAGACAGGCCTATTGACACCACCACCATAAGCTCACCCACAGCCCCCGACTGGTACATATTCAATGTCACTGTGAAATTCAGGGTGATTGGCAAAGCCGGAGCTGCCTGTTTCTATCGTGGTCCCCAGAGTGGAAAACCACAGTCCCATTACTGCTTGGAAGACCCCACCCTCGCTTTAATTTGGGATGCTGTGGCTCACATCGTCTGCATTATTTGAGCTTCCACTATTAAGGACACACTTACCCCACCTACCTGAGTTATTTACGTTCCAGAATGTGGAGTAGCTGCTCTGTTATCATGAAAGCCATTGCATGATCAATCTGGTCTCACATTCATTCCAAGAGCATATACTGACACTGTACATCAAAACAAAGGCTTTGTGTGAGTATATAAGCTCTGCATTGTGTCGGGGCTTGATCACCACATCCGTCACTGTGGCAGAGAACCTGGTGCCCTTAATGAAGATGGAAAGGGAGTTCTGACTACCTCAAAAGAAATAAGTCAAGGGACTGGATGCTGAGATGAGACTTCATAATACATCTTGAGTTTTGCTCTAACAAAGATTTGGATGCTTTGCTTTGTCTAACCTATGGATATTACCAGGAACATTGGAAAAAGAGACTACAGCATCAGAGGTGATATTTATGAAACTAATGATATTGTAGAATCCCTGTGAAAGTGTGCTTTAAAAGATATATGTGTATCTCCAGCAGCTAGTACAACACTCAGTACATAATAAATGTTGAATAACTGTTTTCTGAAAGTATGAATAGTATCCAATGTAAGTTAAAAAGACATGCTAAAATAGAAATAATTGTTTTACGTCCTGTCTTAGAATTCTTATTTGACTGCTTCTCAAATTAAAGTGACTAATTTCAGGTCGTGTAGATTGGATACTATAGGTTTATCATTATAAATTGCAAGCAGAGTTGTTTCCATTCCCTCTGCAATCCTGCTGCCCCATCCTTCCTCAAGCACTGACATGTTATAGAGAAAACAGAGGCTGTGACTTCACTCGACATGCCCTATCTCCGTCTCCTCACTTCCAGCTAGGCCTGCATGACCCATTCTTGTCACCCTCTGTCCCATCTCAGAGAATTCTCTCCACCTGCCCAGGAGGAATTGCAATACCTGGTTACAGTCTGAAAATTGCTTAGTCCATCAAGTATCCATTCTCTTTCCCATGTCACTACTTGCCATCACCTCTGGCTTTTTCTCTTTACATTATAAATGTACTTCACATCTTTGAAAAGATCATCACTATGAAGGTTTTCTTTGAAACTGAGATCCTGTATCTCTTCTTTTAATAGCTAAGATTCCTATACGGATTTGGTACATTGGCTGATTCCAATTTTTCAACATCCATTAATTCCTGAAAAACAATGAAATTTGGTGCTTATTCCCAACACTACAGGAACAGCTACTACAAAGCTTTCCATTGATTTCCCTGAGAGGAAACTAACAACATGAACATGTCCAATCTTTATTACTCACAGCCTGTTTGTATATTTGAAGCTGTTCAGCTTCCTCTCTTTGATCTTTTCTAGATTTTGTGGCATCATTCTTTTCTGAGTCCTCCAAGTCTCTGTGGTTTTCCCGGAACTCAGTATTTATGGCTCCATGATGCGGTCATCAGCACTTTACTGTAGCTCCCTAGTCATCTCCTCGACCCTCCAGCTTCGAATACCATTTATACACTAATGACTCCTCAAGTTGTATCTCTAGCTCTAATCTATCTCTTGTGCCAAATCTATAATTCCAAATCCATTTATTATAAAATTGAATCTATTATATCTCACCACTTCTGTTCCTAAGAACCAAATCCGTTGCTATCTAGGTTAATTAATGATATGACCACCTATCCAGCTCCTCTCTTTGTACACAGCTAGTGAGGTCTCAGTCTCTGTCATTTTGGCATCCTAAATGTTACTCAAATCCTTCTCCATTCTCACTTTCTCTGCCTAGACCATGACAGAATAGTCTTCTCACTGATCTCCTGTGATTAATACTCTGCACTGGCACTTGCCACACCACTGCCATAGGGTCTTTTCTAAAACCCACATCTGATCACACCATCCCTTCCTCTGGGTGGCTTTTGAAAGGGCAGAGGCAAAGCTGGCACCTGCACTGGCAGCCTTGGTGGCCCTTCTCTCCAGAAGACATCAGGGGATGTGTTGGAAGAGATTGTTTTGAGTGAGGAGAAATCATTTTTCTGTCTTCAAAACACACCTCTTTAGTTGAAGATTTGGTTCCAACCACCAATGTTGGCATCCTTTCTCCCCAGGCCTCCTCTTGTGGTTCTTTTGTCAGCAGCCCTCCAACCTACTGCAACAGCCTCTCATGAGTCTGCCTCCTGGGTTGTGGTCTACACCTACTACCTATGCTGATAAGTGCTAGAGGAAAGAATAGAATTGCTAAAAAGCATCACTAATATTAAAAAATCACTATATAATTACTGATGTTGGAAATATTTTTTGATAACCGAAATAAACTCAGACAATTTCATGAAGGTAATGAAATATAAAGCCAATTCTCATTTTGGATACAGCCGAACTTCCTGAAGAAGACTGAAGTGTGTAATAGTTAATAAGTGTAATAAAAAGAGCTAACCACAAGAAAATGGATACTCTAATTCTAATTAAGTTAAACTAAATAACATAGAGTGGGTGACTAAACTAATAAAATATAAGCAAATTGTTGAAAATAATTATCTCTGGGTGATAGGGTTATGATTATTTTATTTTCTCTTTATTGTTTTGCTGTTTTCTCCAAATTTTATACAAAGCTGTAGTAATTACATATCTGTAAAAAGCACAATAAATGTAAAGGAAGACTTGACTGGAATAAGTGAATATGTTTGATTGATGGCAGTGGTAATTTATGAGTGGTAGGATTTAGGTGATTTGTATTTTCATCTTTATAATTTTTGGTTGTCTAATTTGTTATTGTTTATAAATGAGTCTTTTATAGTTAATTAAAATACACTTTACCATATAATTTTAAATTAAATACATTAAATATTATTTTTATATGGAAAATTAGGAATGTGTTCTCCGGAGTTTCAATGAAAGTTCATTTCTGAGCTAGTAGGACTATCAAAATTGCTACCCATTTTCCCCACAGTTTTAGAATTTTCTCTCCAAAGCAATCACTGGAAAAAAAGGTCAAGAATGGTGGAAAAGGAACTGAAACGGTGAACACATGGCTGGCTGGAGAATGTTAGTGGCCATGAGACCCTGGTGGGTGGATAATATATACCTACTCATGTGCACCATGCTCTTGCTGTGCAATAATGCCCAAAGGCTGACTGCTGGACACTGAAAATTGCTCATCTGGCTGTTCTACGCCTGCCCTTCACCTGCCGCAGACCCCTCTCTACCTACCTCACAGGATACAGCAGAGAAGTAGGGATTTGTAGCCTCTGGTTGTCTCCCCGCTGGAGTTTCTTGCTTATCTAAGCAACACAAGATTGGATGTAGGAGATGAAGCAATATCTCAGTGTCATTCCTTCTGGAAAGAAGAGGCAGTGCTTTCTGCCTTGTGACCGGTGACCCAAGAAACAAATCACATCCTTTCTGCCCACAGTGCCCTTTTCTCCTTATTGCTTTCAGGCATGGAAGAACAACTTCAGATTTCACACATAAATCTTTTCTTGGCCTAAGACACAGGGAAAGTGATTCCCCGTGGTGGGTTATCCGTGGCATATTGTCAACCTAGCTGAACTTTTCCACATCGCTTAGCATGTAGATGGCGATCACCCCAAAATCTGAATTGTTGAGTGATTAATCAATGCAAATCAATCTTAATTGTCAGCCTTAAAATGTAACTAGAAAGTTGAGTTAGAAAGTGTATCAGTACATTTGAACATTCTCTGTGTAGAATAATGCTCCTTATGAAACATCATCAGAAAATGTACCTGTCTATATAGATTAATTTTCCTGTAACTGAAGATAAAGACATTATGAGCATGGAAAGTTCTTTTTTGAGCATTTTTATTGATTCTCCCCAAAAACACATTACCCTGTACAATAGTGCACAGGGAGAAAGTTAACCTTTTAATGGACATAAAAGCATCATTCCAAGCTTCAATTCATGGACTAAGTTCTAAGGCATTATACGTCCCTCATAGACTATTGGAAGAAATTTTACTTACTGACACCCCAGGCTTCAGAGCGTAAGTAGCCTATGTGATGGATGTGGAACAGTGGTAACCCCAAGCACCACCAAGGGGATGCTTTACAGACTGCCTCCAGACCGCACTGCCGTTTTGAGTCAGTGCTAACCAGGGTGACCAACAGTCCTGATTTGCCAGCTACTGTGTGCTTTCCTAAGATACCATTGTTTCAGGGTCAAGCCTGGAATATTCCTAGGGAAATAGGGACAGGTAGTCAGTCTCGTGTTCACAATGCAGCACAATAGCTCTCCTGGGGATGACACGGGTGTGCAGTGTTAGCAGCTCCAGCATGCAGAGCTGCGATGCTGATTGCTTTTCCTTAGTTCATTTGGAGTTTTTCCTTTCATAGGCAGTGCTCTGTTTCCCACGCTGCCAGGACAAGCGGCTTCACTTACCATCTTCTCTTCTAATCATTTTCACTTCTGCTGCCTTTCGCTCTGCTCTTTGATTTACATTCCCATCTTATCTCCCCTGCCCCTTCTTTGCACACTTTTTGTTATTTCTTTGCATCTATCATTCTAATCTATACCATTTCTCCTGTCTCAGGCTTCCCTGAAGAAAGACTTAATTTCATATCCCTTTTCTTCCAGTGAGATTCCTTCCCTTTTAACTTTGTGAAACTGACATTTATGTGGCATCCTGGGCTACCTTTGGCTTCCCTGCTATTGTTAGGAATATTCAGTGTTTGAAGTCTCTCTATTATTAATATAGTAATTAATCTTCCAAGGGTGTTGCCCTTCCGGTAATTGATAGTCTCTAAATGAGGATGTTCTCTAAAATGTGGCCAAAAAAATGCCCAGGTTTCCAGCTAATTTAAGTGTTATGCAGAAAATTAGACTTGTCATTAAGTAAGTTCGGGAAACAAGAGATTAAGCTTGAGGAAAGGTTTCTCAGATCAGGGGGTGTACACTGTGGGTCACCGACATGAATCGTGGAGTTTCCTGGCATGCAGTCGTGGAAGGCTGCATTGCCTGTCCCCAGGGCTTCTCTCACCACACTCTCACTAGAGATGATGGGCACTATGACATTTTTTCCTGTAAGATGGCAGTACAGTGGCCTGAGGAAGGAGTGTCCTTTATTAAATTACATAAAATCTTTGAATCAGTGATGGATGGAACTGCAAGCAGAGTTTTCCAAACTTTCTTTATTCAAGGAACATCTTATGGGAACAGTGTTCTGGGGACAGCAATTTGGGAAAGGGGCCACCATAGACATCAAAGCATATGTAAACATTCCTTTCATCATCTGATCACTGTTCCAATTTCCTTCTTTAGCGATTGGTTATGTATTTTATGGAAAAAGAATAGAGCAAGCAGAATGCCACATGACCTTGTGAGTAGCCACAGGCATACAGAGACACATAGGTGATATGACAGCCAGTGATACATATACTGCTCCTCTTCAAAGCTCACGGTGCACATGGTCTGCATTCTAGGCTGTGGAGAGTCATGCAGAACACATTTCATGGCATGTAAAACTCTGTGCTTCCTAAACTTGTTGTATGGAATGCTGCCATGTTTGATGTTTAATACTTCATTATAACCTGTGGCATTAGTGTTCATTTTGGAAACATTGACACGATATAATTTTCCTCCTTTCAAATTTACTTTCTTTTTGCTTATTATCTACAAAACACCATCCTTTCTACTACACAGTGGCACTTCAGGACATTTTTTATATATAAGAAAATATATTTGCTCTTTACTAGAATAAAACATATCTTAAAAGAGTATTAATTCTCTTTCTAAAATGATTTGGGAATAGTTTTGCCTGATATAGAGAATTGGGTTAGTTTTGATACCCAGATTTCTCAAATTCTATTGTCTTATGGTGAAATGCTTGGGAGAACTTGGGAAGAAATTGCTGCACACAGGTTGTTTGTACGTTTAGTATGTAGTTATAATTATTGTGAGAAAAACTTATCTCTTTAGAAACAATACTGTCTCTGAACACAGAGGAGGAAAATTTCTTGACTAAATAGAGTTAAGGTTTATGGAACAGATGGATCATCAATATTTCATAATGTACTTTTCATATTCGAGGCTCCACATAACAGTATTCACAATATCCCTCCTGGGCAAGAAGTGGCAAGTACGATTCAATAATCCATATCACAATTTGGAAAACTGAATCACTTAAAAGTTCATTCTTTGACTTTTTAGTTGTTGAGAAAATTATCTGCAGCAGAGTTGAACACTGAACAGAAAGCTGGGTGCAGGTTCGTTACGGGAAGCTGATGAAAGATTCAAGGAGGAGGATGGGCATGCTCACAACAAGGCAATGCTTCTCAAGGAAGGGCCAGAGTCAGTCACGAGGCAGCATCTTAAAATGCAATGCCAGGGTCGTAGGACCAGAGCTCGATTCATTAGGTCTGCAGTTTAGCCCAACAGTACGGAGGTGAAACAAGCTTTTCCTGTGCTTCTCCACTGTGCTGAAGTTTGAAAACCACTACAGGGGAGAAAAGGATGGATGATCATGGTGCTTATGGAACTTGGAAGATGAGGGCATGATCTGGCGTGGCAGCAGAGAGCAGCACAGGGACATCCCCTAGTCACCTGAGGTGAGGGCCAAGGCCATTATTTTCCCTTCATTTGTGAAGGAGAAGGAAGTTAAGAACAAAGAAAGGAGACTTCTAGGGAGGATCCTAAGACTTGAGATCTAAATGCCTGTTCTCTAAACACAGACCTGAGAGGAACACAGGGGCAAAAACACCCTGTATGCTGTGGGTTTGTGGTCCACAGGAAAGTGAGCCCAGGAAGCCTTCCAGAAGGTGTCAGGCCCACTAGAGAATGGGGATCCTTCACCTCCAGATTTGTTCCCACCAGCTGTGCATCTCCCGATATAAATCCTCCTGGGTCAAGGCATGACACGGGTGCATGGATGAGCAAGATGTTAACACAGGAATCTTTCTGAAGGGACAAAGCCCAAGAACACAACAAGTAAGCCAAACACTTCCGTCATCTAACGTGGGTGACAGGTCCCCTGACCAGGCTTTGTAAAGGAGATGACCAAAAACTGGCTTTGTGATTCTGAGCCCAACATGTACTACACAGTATAAACCTGAGGATTTCTTTGGGTGTAATCCTGAGGGGGCGGGGGCTGTGTTTCAGCCAAATAAGGAAGATTTCACTGGAGACCTTGATCTGGGTTTCTAAAAGCCAGGGAAACACAGGGTGGAGATGGGGCTGTGGCTGAAAAGGTCTCAGGGGAGTGCTCTGCGGCCAGAACTACTGGAATGATGCGGCATAGCAGGGAGCAATGATGAAGGTGCCTTTCCGCCCAGGGTCTGCTTAGGCCATGAAAGAATCCCATTATAACCTTACTACTGCACTTAGACACAAACTGCCTTATGAGGGGGGTAAAGCTCTGAGCCTCTGGTAAGCCACTCTTACTGATCTGGGAGTTGGGATTTCCTTGCAGAACCTACCACTCAGCGCAGGGACTGTGCAGACTGGGGCTGAGCATCTGGCCTCAGTGGCTCTTAGTACCTTTATATATAAAATGAGGCAGTTGGGTTAAGTTTTTGACTCCCAGAACTTGTCAGCAAACCAACACTGAGGGTGGGGTTTGGTAATCAAGGATTTAAACATCTCTCTGGTTGACTTTAGGATCCACAGAGGTAGACAGCCCCTAAAGCCACTTCCCATGCTCAAGTTCTATCAATTCTTTTATCAAGCCACTATCCAAATCAACAGCTTACACAGAGCATGACCCTAAGGAAAATGGGACACAGGTGAGGTGAGTCTGGCTACTGGTCAGTGTCAGTACAGCCCTCACCAGTTAGGGTCAGTCTGAGGGTGGGACCAGGGGGAGGTGGGCTGAAAGATGGGCAGGAAAAGTCACTCCTGCACCCCCAGGATTACCTATTAGGTCCCATTAAAAATATCAGGGAAATAAGATGGTAGCATAAAGTTTAGAAAGAAAAGAGCTCTCTCTCAGCTGTGCTTTACTCAAAGTGACAGCAAGACATCCAGGAAAAAAATTACTTTTTTTAACCTTTATTTTTTTTTTTTGATACATAATAGATATACATATTCTCAGGGTACATGTGATATTTTGATATTCATTATAATAATCGAATCAGGGTAATGGGGATATTCATCACTTTAAGCAAAAATATTTCACTTGAGAGGTTTAATGATGTGATTTAAAATTGCACCCTGAGGCACAAAATATCACCTACTTGAGTCTGAGGAGATGTCAGAGTAGCTGACCTGAAGCTTTATCCTATGCCACCAGAGACTCACTCCACGTTATAATGGCTACACCTGCAGTGCAACAGATATTTATCAAGCTCCTTCTATTAGTACATGCAAGACACAGAGACCAGCCGTGGGCTAACCCGGCCCTGCCCTCAACGAGCTGACGATTTGGTAGACGGCACAGCTGTGTAGGAGCATCATTACACAGCTACAATCACCATACTGTCAGCGCAATGGCGGAGGGCAGGCTGCTAACCCAGTCCCCAGCGGGCCAGACGTTGTTCATTGTCCGTCTTCCGTGCTTTTGTTGCTTTTCTTTCCTTCTTGTCACCATCTTGATGTGCAGCTCTCTCTTAGGTATGAGGTGCTAACCAAGTGACTAAGAGCTCCACGGCCAGGCTCACACTATCAGTCCTACAGCAGGAGAAATTTTGCCTTTCCCCTTTCTTATCACCAAACTGCTAAGTTAGCTAAAGACTTAGCATTGTTCAGAATTACAACTTGGAAGCTTCTTGGGTAACTCAGAATCTCTGTTAGGGTGGTGTGTTATTTAACATTTAGGAGAATTTTTAAGGAGGTGAGAATTTCCCCGGGGCTGAGAGCAAGCTTTCTCTAGCATCCCCTGTGTTTTTCTAATTCCTCTTTCACAGACAGGTGAGATTTTCACGTCTCTGGACTTTGTGCAGGGTCTCTGCTCTTGCTGCCTTCCTCACACAATCAAAGTCATACTCGTCTCTTCCTGTGGGCACTGAACTCCAGCCGTAGCCCTGAAGCGTAGTACAGATGCAGACCCATCCAAAACACCAGTGAGTCACCATGGGCTCAGCACTCCCTTATGTTCTCAGTCAGCTTTATCTCCTTATTTGTTTCTGGCACCTGGAAATTATCTATCTATCATCTATCTATCTATGTATCTATCTATTTATCTATCTATCTAAATAAAACTACTGAATAGAGCTGTGTTTAAAGTTGAGACTCTATTACTCCTATGCTTGAATTCTGGCTCTGTATATGTTGGACGATTTTAGTTAATATTTAATATTTCTATGCTTAAGTCTGCTCATTGTGGAATGTTTTAGATAAACTCTTTTTATTGTGGAGCAGTTTTAGGTTTATAGACGAGTTGCAAACACAGCACAGAGAGTCCCCTTAGACCCAACACTCTGTTTCTGTAATTGTTAGCATCTCACAGCAGCGTGTTCATTTTCTGCGCAGGGTCCCATCCAGGCCACCATGTTACATTTAGTCATCATGTCTCCTTAGGCTCCTCCTGGCTGTGACAGTTTCTTAGATCCTTCTTGATGACTTTGACAATGTTGAGGAAGGCCAGCCAGGTAGTCTGTAGCATGTCCCTTGGTTTGAGTTTTGTTGATGTGCTTCTCAGGATTAGACAGCTGTTTGGGATTTTTCACAGGAAGACCACAGAGTAAAGTGCCATTTCATGACGTCACATCAAGGGTCCGTATTAACAACATGACTTGTCGTTGTCAATGCTGACCTTGATCACCTGGCTGAGACAGCAGGACAAAAAAGAGAACATTAGATAAAAACTAAGAAAATATGAATAAAAACCATCTTTAGTTAGTAATAAAATATCAATATTGGTTCATTAGCTGTAACAAATACACCATTCTAATATGCAATGTTAATAATAGGACAAATTGGGTATGGGTTTATAGGAACCCTCTGTATTATCTTTACAATTTCCATGTAACCTAAAACTATTTTAACATTTTAAAAGTTATAAATAAATAAATAAAATTATGAAGAAAAGGAAAATCACCTGTGCCTCATCTTTTTAGCCCTTTCCTTTCCCCAAACTTCTGGCAATCACTCATCATTCTCCGTCTCTATTGTTTTGTGATTTTTAGAATATCATATGGTTGGAATCATGCAGTATGTAGCCTTCTCACATTTGCTTATTTCACTTAGCAATGCGAATTTAAGACTCTTCCATTTTGTTGTACAAATTGGTAGCTCATTCCTTTTTACTGATAAATAATATTTCATTTTATGGGTTCTATCCCTTCATTTACTGAAGGACGTCTTGGATGTTTCCAGTTTTTGAAAAATTTTGAACATTTGCGTGAAGATTTTTATGTGGATGTAAGTTTACAATTGGTTGGAGAAATACCTAGGAGCACAATTGCTGGGTCGTGTAGTCAAATTATGTTTAGCTTTGTAAGAAACTGCCAACTGTCTTCCAAAGTGACTGTACCACACTGCATTTCCACCAGCAATGAGTGTAAGTTTCTGTTTGCTGTCTAGCAATTGGTATTGTCAGTTTTTTGGATTTTAGCCATTCTAATAGGAGCACAATGGTATTTCATTGTTATTTTCATTACAGACATTTTGTGAGACTTGAACACGATTGATATTTAGTTAATTTTTGTTTTATTATTGTTATTATACTTGATCCAGGATTTCTGCATGTGTTAGGTGGACTGAGTCCATCCACATCACTCAGTTGAACATGCAGCTTTTCCTTGCACAGAATCTTCTGCTGCCCATTTAGCATGAACTTAAACAAGACCGTTTTTCAGAGCCGATCCTCACGTCTCTCTACAAGTTATTATTGACAGACATACCCCAGCTGAAACGTTGAGAAAATTTGCTGCTCATATGGTACCCAGCCCTTTAAAATCTTGTCAGTAAATATTTTCTTAGTGCTCTAATTAGTAAACACAGTAGAAGTTGTGTGTGTGTGTTTAAGTGTGTGTTTTTAATTTATCCTATCTTCTTTTCTCAGCCTTTTGTCATAAACTGAGTAATGTAAACTTGACATGAGTACTTAGACTTCTGAAAAGTATGCAGATGAATGACATATAAGCAACCTGAAGACAACTGACACCACCAAATCTGCCTGCAGATGTATTGCTACAGTGTATGTCGCCCTGTCTTTCACTTCCCTGTGATGAGTCACCATCTCATCATTACAGAATGACTGAGCTTGTTAAATACGCCGTCTTGTCTCTGAGGTCCTGATTTAGTTATCGTTCCTGCAATACATCACACTACATGATAATCCTATATTGAAACTGGCCTCGTCATAATGATCATCTTCTTTACTATGTTTTTATTCCAACAATTATTTTAAAAAAATGCTTTCTGTCAAACAAAGTTTTAATTAACACCCCCAGGGTTCTGCTGAGAGTGGTAGAATTAAGATTTTGTCTATCGACATTAAAGAAATGGGAAAATTGTGAAAATATAAAGTCTTCAAGCTATTACTACAACAGCATATTGTCTAAGTTTTCTTGGCAAACAATGATGAACATTCTTTATCCATAACCTGAGATGTGGAAGAAACAGCTCAATAATATAAGCTGCTGCTGTTAGCCATGCCAAAGCAGTGTTGACCTCGCAAGGGAAAAACAGATGAAAGCAATTCTGTGATTCACTGTGGTCAAAGAGACTTGGAACATTTTCTGTGCTTCTATCATTAATGAGAAGGCTAACTTTTTCTGCTGTATCAAGCCAGAGTCGTAATAGGGAATAAAAGCTAAATCTAGAGTCTACCAGGACTTTACATTCACAGCAATTCAAACTTTCTTATAATTGAAGTCATAGAGACATGAGTTCCTGGTGTTTCAAACAGCACATAGCCATAGAAATGGGACAATAGAAGCTGCAGATTGGTTGAGAGAACTATGGTCACTGTATCATGGGTATTAGTTAAAGCATTGTATTTCAGGAAATATGATGGAATTTATTAAAAGACTGAAGCCAGGAGATAATCTGCTCACAAAATATATATAAAGGAATTATTAGAAAACAAAAGATAATCAGCAAAGCATTGGTAAAATATATCATCTGTCATCCAAATGGAATAGCAACAACTCACATAAATATTTCTAAAGTGAATAGATCAAAAGCTGAAAATACAGAGGAGATTTTTATTCTAAGGAATGGTGTAAGCTGAGTTGGAAAAATTCAATCTATTATGTCTGAAATAAGATCAAAAATAGTTTTTACGTGTGCACTTTCTGAATTAACTCTAATACTGCTGATTTCTATAATATTAAAGAAATCTTTGAAGAAAGCAACCAACATTTCTGTCCTTAGTTCAGGTGGCCTACTTTGGACCCAGGTACATGTATAACAAATGAAAAGACGATATGTGAAGGCAGTATTATAGCTGAGATTTTGCACACACAAAACCTCAGAAAATCAAATTTATGGTTCCCATGGCAACTGTAACTCTGCCACACTGCACATTATAGTAATCACTGCAGTGAACACTATAGTTACAATTGCAAGATATTTTGGGCTGTAACTCTTTATTTTCCATTGCTTACGATAATTTTCAGAAAAATCCTCATTTGGGGCTCTAACTCTTAAAGTCTGTCACTATTGAATGGCAAATAATATTAGAAAGTCTGAAAAAAAATAGTATAAAGATTCTGATGGAAGAGAAGCCTGGAAAGATTGGTTTTCTTTTATGATCAATAATATATATGTATATGTATGCATATATATATTTACTTATTTTCTATGTAAAGCACTGTGAGAGTGTAAATTTGTTAAAAAAATGTGTTCTCCCCAGTAACACAAAGTTTATATACATGCTCACACAAAAAATGCTCATACAAGCACAGACACACACACGAGAAACACCCCCTACACCTATTACCTGAAATGTAGTAGTCAGTCCATGCAATTTTGTAGGACTAATAAACCAACAAAGATAACAGCATTCAAAAATATTATAGGAGTTCAAAGAGGGAAATCATCATTTTTGTCTACATCTTCACAGAGAAGCTGGATGTCATGTTTGGGAAGAAGGTACCTGATTATAAAATTAGATACAGTTTCACTACCAACCAAATTGTGACTTTGGCAAGTGTACAGACACTGTCAGTTGCTACTCTTTTCCCCATCTCTCCCCTAACAGAATGCCAAATGTGTTCAGGTATCCACATTTCTCCAAGAGATCTCAGAGGAAGATGACCCATCATCAGAACTTTGGGTATGTCCTGTTTAGTCAAAGCTGGCCAACGTTATCCCATCCCCTTGCTCTTGAGTGCTCTGGAAATAGACATTTTACCCAGTTGTGGCCAATGGGAAATGAGGTCAATCTACAGGGGGAGTTTCTAAGAAAGGGACCTTGACCTTAAGCCCTGGTCCCAGGAGGAAATAGTCCGTGCCCAGCATTTGATATTGTCCAGTCCAGCTG
This sequence comes from Avahi laniger, assembly GCA_963575035.1. Classification (NCBI taxonomy): domain Eukaryota; kingdom Metazoa; phylum Chordata; class Mammalia; order Primates; family Indriidae; genus Avahi; species Avahi laniger. The sequence continues at coordinate 28,291 of CAUYSK010084698.1, forward strand.
GGCTGCCTGAGCCAGCCTGAAAATCCAGCCAACACCAAGGATGTCAGAGGAGACAGAGGTAAAAAATATTATGCATGTCACAAACCTCAGAAACAATTCTGAACCCTTGTCTTTCCATTATGGAAAATATTAGATTTTTAATTTTAAAATCAGTTTAAAAGAGTTTTCTGTTACTGATTGCTAAAGTCATCCTTCCTGATACTGTAAGTCATTAAACTTTCTGAATTTTAATTTCCTGATTTATTAAATATAAATAAAATGCCCTGGATTCCAGAAAATCTGTGAAGAGTACTATGAATTGAAAGATATTATACAAATATGAGGCAAAGAAATTGACTTTCATATATATGCATTATTTATATCCAGTGATGTGTGCTAGAGCCAGCTTGTACCAGCTCACAAAAGCCAACTTTCAAATTTTCAGGAATATAGAAAGCTCATTAACATCTCACATGGTTACATTAAAATCAGCCATTCCACAGTACAGATAGACAGTAATGTGTTTATCCTTTGACCTGTTGAGGGATATTTAGGTTGTTTCCAGTCTGGACTGTTATAAATAAAGCTCTATGAACATTCACATAAAAGTCTTGGGGCAGACGTATGCTCCCATCTCTCTTGAGTAAAATCCTATGAGTGAAACTATTGGATCATATTATCAGTTTGTGGCTAACTTAATAGAAACTGCCGAACTGATTTACAGAATGGTTGTACTGTACTACATTTGTCCACCAAGGTCTGAGAGCTCCAATTTCTCTACATCTTTGACAACACTTGGAATTTTCAGTCTTTTTTATTTTGGCCATTCTAGCGAGTGTATAGAGATATCACATTGTCATTTATATTTGTATTTTCCTAGTGATTAATGATACTGAACATGTTTATAAGTTTATTTGGCCTTCATATATTTTTGAATGTTCAACTATTCTGTCCAGTTTTTGGAGTGGTTTCTTTTTTTATTATTGAGTTAGAAGAGGTCTTTATAGACCCTCAATACAAATTCTTTTTGAGATGATAAGTATTATAAATATTTTCTCCAAGTCTGTGGCTTGCCTTATATTTTTTAAATGTAGTGTCTTTCAAACAGTGAAAGTTTTAATTCTGATAAGGTTAATTTTATCTTTTTTTCTTTTATGTCTCATGGTTTTTGTTTCCTGTCTACGAAGTTTTTGCATACCTCAAAGTTGCAAAGATTTTCTCAATGTTTTCTTCTAGAATTATAGTATAACTTTCATGTTTAGGTATAAGATTCATTTTGAGTTAATTTGGGGATATGGCATGAGGTAAAAGTCAAGGCTTACTTATTTGTTATCTGTATGAGAATATAGTAGTTTCAGGACCTTTTTTTGAACAGATAACCCTTTCTTCATTGAATTACCTTGGCCCCTTTTTTGAGAATCAATTGAACATATAAATGCAGATTTATTTCTGGACTCTTTATTCTGTTCCAGTGATCTAGTAGTTACCCTTACACCAATACCACAACTTCTTAATTCCTGTAGCTTCATAAAATGGCTTGAAATCAGGCAGTGGATTTCTCCATGTTCTTGTTTTTTTTTTTTTTCAAAATATTTTTGGCTATTTTTGTTCATTTTTTTTTTTCATATAAATTTTAGAATCACTTTGATAATTTCTAAAAAAGACTTCTGGGATTTTGATTGAAATTATGTTTAATTTATAAATTATTTTGGGAGAACTGATATTTTAACAATGTTTCTTTCAATATATGAAAATTTTATGTCTCATTATTTGTGTATTTTAACAATTTCTCTCAGCAATGTTTTATAATTTTCAGTGTATAAGTTTTGCATATGTATGTTAAATTCATCCCTAAATATTTCATTATTTCATTCCACTGTAAATCTGTTATTTATTTCAACTTCTAATTATTTCTTGCTGGCATATAGAATACAATCGACTTTTTTTGTATGGCACTCTTGTACCTTATCTTGTTGATTTTTGAAGTCCAAATAAGGTGTTATTGTTTCCTCATACATTCAATGACATTTCAGATTTATCTTCAATTACTTTGTTCTCCTTTCCTCTGTATATCAAAAATTTTTCTTTTAGGATCTTTATTCTCATTTTGAAGTATAGTTTCTAGTAAGTATCTGTTGTGGTAAACACAGTTTTTGTTTGGTTAAACATTTCTTTATTTAATCGGTTTCTAATGATTCTTAAAGTAGACATAAAATTCAAGAAGTTTTTCCATTTAAAAAAGCCTTATAATGGATCATACATTAAAAAGTAAAAAATAGATATATACAATCTGAAAGAGAGTAATAAAATGAATGCATAAAATTGTTATTTAAGTGGAGAAATAAAATGTTACTAGTATATTAGAAGTTCTACGGATATATCTGTTGCATCACTTATCTTCTGCCAAATAACAAACCATCTCAAAACTTGTTTACAAGAGCTGTTTATTGAACTCAGGTTTCTTTGGGTCACATGGACAATTCTTTTCACTAGATTCAACCTGCTGACCTCTGCTGAGATCACTCATGCAGTTTGGCTGGGGCGAGGTAAATAAGGATGGCCTCAGTTTTAAATGTGAGGTTTTTTGCAAGTAGTAGCTGTCAGTGAGGACACATGTCTTCTCCCTGTGTGACTTCTCATCTTCCAGCAGGATAGTTCAGGGTCACTGACATGGCTTCAGAATTCTAAATTCAGCAAGAAAACATGTCCTGATTCTCAGGCACTTTGTAAGCCCCTGCTTATATCACATTTGATACTGTCCCACTGGCCAAACCAAGAGATGTCCCCACCCAGATTTCAAAGGTGGAGATGTAGCCTGGTGAGGTGGCTCACACCTATAACCCCAGCACTTTGGGAGACAAAGGCAGGAGGCTTGCTTAAGGCCAGGATTTCAAGACTGGCCTGAGCAATGTAGTGAGACTCTATCTCAAAAAATAAAAAAAATGAGCCAGGTGTGGTGGTGCGCACCTGCAGTCCCCAGCTACTCGGGAGGCTGAGGCGGGAGAATCACCTGAGCCCAGGAGTTCAAGGCTTCATTGACCTATGATTGTGCCACTGCACTACAGCCTGGGTGACAGAGAAAGACCTAATTTCTAAAAGACATAATAATAATAATTAAAAATAAATAAAGGCAATGTAGACTCTGTTCATGGAGGTAGAAGAATTTTTGGCCACTTTTGCTAATTATCACAAATCATGCTATATGTAAGGCTCTAGAATACGTTTGTTCCACTTATATTTTTAATATTTATCATTGCTGAGTTTAGCTGTATTTTGTCTTTATTTTTGTATAGTATTCAGTTCTATGAATATACTTTCATTCATTTATCCATTCTATTATTGATAGACATTTGAGCTATTTTTGGTTTATTATATTCTCACTTTATTTATGATTTCTTACAAACTGAAGTTTTAAATGATGAAAAGCTTAAATCTATTAATCTGTTGCTTACGGCTTGCATCATTTTTTATCTAAGAAATTCTTCCCTGTGCTAAAGTCATAGAGATATTCCTCTATATTGTCTAACAACCATTTTACAGATCATGATATAATTTTATTTTTATATGCATAATCATTGCCATGATTATTGAGTAGTTCATTGCTTCTCCAGTGATTTGAAATGCCATTTCCCTTGAATTCAAGTTTCAGCTATGCATGTGGCTTTCTGTTTTATTATTAATAATTAAAAATACTTTATATTATGGCCTCTGTGTGTGCAGTCTTATTTTAAATTGAGAGTGCAAATCTTTACTGAGATGTTGCACCTTTCCAACCGAGGAAGATGCTCTGATCAAAGATCATGTAAATTCAAACTTTAAAACCATGCAGAAGCCTGTGGTTATAGATGAATTCTCAAGTAGATTTTTCTCTTTACAAACAAATCCAGATGGATTAGTGGCATCAAAATCTCCCCACTTTGGCATAGAGATATTTTTTATCCCTGTTCTTCGAGGAAAAGTATAGCTCATCAAAGTTTCTGGTTCTTTTTACAAGGTTTCATCCTAAATTGCCATTTTGTTCTGGCCCAAGTTCCTGCCTCCTCTGCCCTAAATGGCCTGTGAAGCCCACACACATCTAAAAGGTAGAGAAGCACCGCAGACATTTTGTAGCTCTTTCTAATGGACAATATTCTCAATTTCTATACTTGCCTTGGCCTGTGCTGGACGGTTCTCCAGGTGGCATTGGGCTCAGTTTCCCCACTTTTCTCACCTTTAGTTCTCAATGACTGTAGGATGCAACACCCTGAGATAGGGAGGAGCTGCCTGAAACAGGCTGGATGCTGTTCCACTCTCTCTCAGAAACAGGGTGTCCCCCAGTGCTTTAACTCTGCAGTTCCTCATCCTGGGGGTACAGACCCCAGGGTAGGACTCTTTTGGAGATCCTCAACTGTGGTGCCAGTGGGACATGCACAATACAGACTCCATCCACCCTGGACAGGCTTTGTGAGCCTTGGGGGACTGGCTCGTGATGAGTCCCAGGCTTCTGCTGTCCCCATGCTTATCCGTAAGTAACAAATCTGCTTTGTGTAACCTGTTGTGCATGAGAACATTCTCTCTCACCAGATTCAGACAAGTGGGTAATCAGTGCAACAGTGAACCTGCTGCACAAAGCTGGTGCAACAGGCAGGGTCCAGTCTGACAGAACCATGGCTCACTGGTGAAGTGGGAGTGGGGATACTCCCAGTACCTGGCCCAGGGTGGAGACGTCAGTCTGGGGGTGCATGAGCTAGACATACAGATGGGAAAAGGAGGTGTTGAGAAGTGGGACATAAGTTACCCTCTGTGGATGGGAATGAGCTATTTGCATGGATTGAGGTGGAGAGGAAGGAAAGTGGAAGGAGAAGAGCCTGGTGCTCGATTCCCTGGTTGTTGGGCACCTACGAGATCACTCATTCCTGGAGCTGGCTAGTTTGGGAAGTGGGTATTCAGACCCTGAGGCACCTGAGAAGGAATGGGAAAGAAGAGTCCCTGACGCATCTAGAGGGAAACATCACATGCCATGCAGCACAGGTATGGGCACAAACCAGAGAGGACATGCCATCTTGGTTATACTGGGTAGTTGATGAGGGAGGACAAAAGTTTTGCTGTCCCCAAAGGAATGGTACAGTTAGAGATGGGGCCGAGTTCTCTGAGTCCCCACCACAGTCCAATTACCTCACACTTTTGACAAGAGAAAAAGGAGGAAATCAGACTTCTCTTGATTTCTTGGATGCTAGAGCCCACATGAAAATATTTCTAGATCCTCTAAGGGGAAAAATTAAACTGATAGCATCAAGAGGTTTGGGAACAAATGCAGTTACTCATGGTTCTTATCCGCCTGTATGTGGGGCCCTATGAGCCATTTTGGGTTCCGGGGAGTGTGGTTCCCACATGAGTGCATCATAGGCATTGACATTTTGACTGCTTGTGGCACAAAACATCAACAGCACCTGAGGAGAAAGGCCCTTCACAGCCAGGAATTGAGCCCTAACAGTGGGTGCATCCACTCTTGCCTGCCCCCTAAGCTGCACAAGCCCCCATGGACTATTCAACAAAAGCTTTACTACATACTAAATGGAGAAAGGGACATTACTTGGTTAACACTTGCTACAGATAAAAATGTCACCAACCACCGTGTCACAATGAAACAGCACAGTTTGGCTGGTCAAAAAGGCCTTCAGGGCATGGAGATTAACAATGGACTGTTGCAGACTGAATGCCAAGGCCACTTGGGCAGGAAGCCAAAGATATATCCCAGATATAGTCAAGCAAAAATTGTAGGTCCTGGAGGCACCCATTCATAGAAAGAAGGTTCAGTAGCTAGTAGGCTTCTTTGGGTACTGGGGATAGCCTGCACCCCACCTGGGTGTTCTTTTGACTCCCTAGTCAAGATGAACAGCAGGGCCACCAACTTTAAATGAGGACCTTTATAGCAGAAGATCTTGAAAGCAGTCCAATAAGCCACGGCCCAGGCCCTGACTTTAAAGCTCTATTAAATTCTGCTAGCTCAATGGAATGACAGCTGTTGTAACCTGCATTCATGCTGAGTGGAGTCTGCGGCAACAGGAAACTGCCATTATGGTGCACCAGCCTTTCTGATTTTGGACATGTAAGTTGCCTGAAGCAACTGCCAGGTGTACCTTTTGGATGGCAACTCCCTGCTTGCTATTGGGCATTGGTGGAGATCAAGCATCTTATGGCCAGAGCACCGCATGTGACATTGTGACATAAACTGCCCATTTTCACTTGGGTGCTTACAAACACCACAAATATTATAAAATTGGAGCTCAATTACCAGATGGTACTGACACATTCAATATTAGGTCCTATAAGAACCCAAAGGAACCAGTAGTTTCTGTGAACAAATGGCTGGCTTATCAGAAGGGACCAAGCAACCTGGAGGGGATGCGTTGACTTCTCCTGTGGTTACCTGCAGCCCAAGACTCAGATGGCATGGTGCTGTTCACTGATGGTCCTGCAAAACTCAAAGCAGATGGGGCCTTCTGGTCTGTGGCTGCCATCTGGCCTGTGGCTTCCATTTGGCCATCAGCTGGCTATCTTTTGACTGAGATGGGATATGGACATTTTGCTCAATGGGCTGAAATGCATACATGAGTGGTGGCCATAGAGGCCACACATACCATCATATCTTCCTACATTTTCATTGACTCATGGGCTGTTGCCAGAAGACTGGTCATCTGGTCAGGAGAATGTCAATTCCATGGCACTGGCAATCCCCATGGACTTTAGGATCTCCTGTGTGGAGATAAGGACTATGACAGTGGGCCCACTCCCATGGGACAAGGTGGACTTGCCATACACTCTGTCATCTGCAGGACAATGGAGCCATTGAACCATGGGAGTGCTGACTCACAAAGCAACTGAAGAAAGAACATAAAGTCAGCCTGTGAGTGGGGTGGTATTTCCATCTGACAAGAGCAGTATGGATATTAAGCCTTACACCCCAACATGAGGGAAACACGACACTGCAGTGCATGTTGAGAAACACTGAGCTTGGTAAGAATGGATGGAGGTAGACTGGGCAGCTGCCTGGCTAGGATGCACTGGTGAAATTCCAATCTCAACATTCCTAACCATGCTTTTTCCTTTTTCCCTGTGGAATACATGTTGTGGGGTTGGTTTGTGGTCGAGGCTGCCATAGTTCCCCAGGCACAGCATCTGACTCTAATCTGGAGGTGATGCTTCCCCCAGCTTCCTCCTTTCCATGAGATCCCATAGGATTGGGGGCTGGGACCAAGGAATATCAGGGTACTAGGTTTCCTCTAGTGATGCCAGGGACATATGTTCCTTCCAATTGCCTGGGCAGAGTTGTCAGAAATGTAAAGTTTGTACAGGATGCAGCCTCCATTCCTGGACTAGATGACGGGGGCTAGCAGCAAAGGCAATGGGTGGCTACAGAGCTAGTAGCTTTGGGACTGGGTAGAGCAGACTGGGTTGGTACATAAACTCAGCCCAACCCCTATCCAACAGGTGGAGAACGCCTAGGACCCCAGGAGGGGTGGGAGTAGGGCATTACCTTGTCAATCTGCCTTTTTCCCAAGGACGTCCAACAGAGGCCTGGAAGGATGATGTCTTTGTTAAGCCTCTCCCAAGCAGTGGTCACTGGGGGAACTCTTATGAAGTGTTGAATTTGGGATTTGCCATCTTGGACCTCATTCTATCTCTGCGTACAGTGACCCTCTTGCCCTGCCAGTGGTAAACTACACCAGATTCCTAAGGCCACAGTGTGCACCAACAGAGCCCAAGCCCTGGCTTACTGAAGGAGGCTCTGGCACTTGCTGTACAGGAGGGAGTTGAAGGCTTCCTGTTTTAACTTAACTAACTATGGCAAAATGTAACAACCACAACTAACAAAACTCTGGTGGGCTGGTATTTTGATACACCCTGCTCCTTTGATTCCATGAACTAGAAATGTCCCATTGGTGATAGTAAAATCAAAGACTGAACTAATGCTAGTCCTTTGTGCAGGGGCTTTATGAACAATATCATATAGGGGAAACTGAGTTCATGCAATTGACTCAAGACTTGGCTGGGGAGTGCCAGTGCCTCTACACTCATGAATGGGTCACTGAACAATAGCATAGAGGAAGAGGTACTATTTGCATCCAAGGTGACATCTTTCTCTGTGGGCAGTCTGGGGTAACCCAAATACAAGATGGGCAATGTCATGCCTGGAAAGCTGGTGCGGGGTGGGATTCTGCACATTGGCATGCTGGGCGTGCCCCTAGATACCACTTTTGGGAGTGAGGTGCACCATCGGACCAGCAGCCTGAAAGTGTACACCAGACTTACCAGGTACCTTCCAGGACTCTCGGTGTATGTTCTTTATGAGATCTTTGCTACCACACATAGGAATCAGTGCTCATAAAAAAAATAAATGACAAGAGAACTGTCTCTGATCATAGTAGATACTGCTTCCACATGACCACCTTGGCAGCCCAGCAAACATCCCTCAACTTTCTTGGGAAGGTTGTTTGAGGCAACAGAATAGTTGTAGACATTCTTTTAGCTTAACTGGGAATAGCGCGTGTAATTGTTAATACCTCCTGTTGAACCTGAATAAACTCATGTATTGTTGAGACACAAGTAAAGGAAATCTAGAAACACTCCCACTGGCTGCACACACTAGGGCCACCTGAGAGATGTTCTTTGACTTCCTTTGCAACTTCTTACCTGGATTTCCAGGATCCTGGCCTATGTCACTGCTCCAAGCAGGCCTGATCATCATGTTTATAGTATGGTCCTCCTGGGCCTACTAAAATGTGTTCTGGCTGCTGCTTGATAGTGTTGCACTGAAAGCATGTCAGTCAAGGAGTTATGTCAACCTGATCACGTAAAATCTGAGTCCTCATGTCCAGGGAGATCAATAGACTAGCTTCTCTAAGGGAGCTATCTGGGTGGGGGGAGACTGCAGAACAGTTGTTCAAGTGGCCTTGGACCAACCCAGTTCTCCTCCTTTCTCATTTGTATTCATAGTACTCACAAACAACTAGAATGTGCTGGGAATAGAACATCCTGAGATAAAGGGAGACTGGCTGGAATAGCCTTGTCTCTGTTTCTCTGTCCCCTAGAAACAGAATGTCCTTTAGTGCTTTAGCCCAGTGAATCTTACTACCCTGCGTATAAAATCCAGGATGGGCTGCTTCGGGGGGAATCCTTGGCCACAGTGTAGGCAGAGCATGCACAGTTGAGAATCCTTCTGCTCTAGGCAGATTTTTAGCTTGGAAGACTGGCTTGTGGTGAATCCTAGGCTTTTGTTGTCTCTCACTGCCTCTCTGTAATAAACCTGCTTCACATACCTTCTTTTATATGAATGTGTTCTATCTCAACGAACTCAGACAAGTTGGCAATGAGTGTACAGCAAACCCGCTTCCCAGTCTTAGTCTCTTCCACCCAGCAAGCTGAGTAATGCCTCCTGATTAACCCAGTTATTAGAGAACTCCACTCATTCATATCTCGGTGATAATGGCTCATAGTCAGTCAACCTTTCCATATGACTTTGGACTTCAGACTAGGAGTCTATTAACCTGAAGCTGAAAGAATATTTAATGATAACATTCTTACAGATGCATTGGAGGGGAAGGTGATTTCTGGAAACCCACACATTTTACGAGTTAACCCTTATTGTTCAAGTGATGTTTCATTGCAGCTGTCACGTGCCTTTTCCAGACCTGCTGTGATGGGGATCAGCACGTATCTTTTCCAAATGTTATTCATTCAGTGAATACTTACCAAGTGCCTACTATGTGCCAAGCATTGTGCTAGAGTAGTGGGGGATAGGGGGTGGTATTGATGAGAACAATAGAATGGATCCCTTCCCTTATAAAGACTATAGCTTAATGGAGGAAACAACCTGACAATCACATAAACACATGTAAAAGGACATCAGAGAGAATAGCTTTGAGGTGGACACAGTCTGTGCTAAGAAAATCTGTGTTGAATTTGGGGATTGATCTTATAAAAACAAAGCTTTCACTTTGTAAAAGGGTATTGTACTTTTTTTTCTAATTTAGTAGTGAGGTTTCTCACAGAGTGACTATAAATTCTAGCCCTGCACTTATGAGGCTCTTGGGTTTAATGATGTGTGTTTACAATATGCATTGCATGAAATATGAAACAGTTCTTTATCCTAGTGGACAGCCTGATGTCCACATATTTGACCTGTGACCAAGTGTCCCCCTCACCAGAATATACTGGTGGACACCCTTATGCCTCTTGTCTGAACTGTGTCGTGTTTACTTCAGCCAAAATCACCACTTTTAGGTGAGCTCTGACGAGCAAAGAGGTTAGGTCCAGTTGTGTCAGTCAGGTGGAACACAGAGGAAGCCACTCAATGAAACACACAAAATAACAGAGGTGGTTTATTACTTACAGATCCCAAGGAGAAGAGGGCAATGCACCTCCCAGGGCCAATGGGAAGGGGAGTTCTCAACCCCCTGTGGGTGGGGAGCAAGAAAGCTAGTGAGGGATTCATGGGCTAAAGATTTTACTGGATTCCAGGGTGTTACCCAAGCATGTTTCACATGGGGAGTTCCCTTGGTGGGTTTATAGCAGGCTGGCATGAGCTCCATGGACTCACACTGTGACTAAGGAGTGGTCGTCATGTCATATCTGTACAGTCCATTCAGATTGTGGGGGCCTGTGGAGCAAGTCAAGTAGGTTGTGTCCATATGTCCTTCAGGAAAGTGGTCACCAGGAAGTGGCTGTATGAGTTGGAGGTCTGGATCAACCACAGGGAGGTACTGGGAGGAGGTGGAGAATCGAAATCATGTTCAGGGTGACTGAGCCTTGCTTCTGGTATGAGAAAGCTTAACTTATATTCAAAATGAATGTCAAAGTAACAGAAAATTACATCACTACAGCCTATGATGACAGAACTGAGCTTATCCAAGGGGCAGAAATGTTCCTTAGGAAGTGGTGGTGATAGAGACAGGATGGGAAGAACAACTTCTGCCTGGAGAGCCCATGTGGAGGTCAGAGTGGCTGGTGTGAAGAGAAGGAGAGCTGGGCAAGAAGACTGGGAGACAGCCAGGGTGAGACTGCAGGAGGGGATGAGAGTTCTCTATATTCAGTTTTGATTTATCCCTGAAACAACCACAGAGTTCCACAGCAGAGAGAAGTGGAGAGGAAAAGGAATCAGCATGGTTAACACTGACATGTCTTTCTTTCCAATGAAGAAAATTGAGATGTCTTAGTCACGGCTCAGCCATGATATCTTGTGTTTCCCTCTTTTAAAGTATTGAAAGCTGTTGTGAAATCAATTCTTAAAGAATCAGATCAGTTAGTCAAGGTCATTTCATATTTCCCCACATCCAAATTCTGCAAAAGCAGCCAACTTGAACTTTGCAGAGAAGAACTACTTGGAATTAATTTCATTCCTCAAATAATATGCAATCAGAAGGTTGGTCTCTCCCTTCCACTGTGAATCCCTTTCCAGATGGCAGACAAAAGAGTTCATCACTAGAGCACAGTGGGTAGGGGAAGATAACATTTAAGCATAAAAGAGCACTAATTCTAAAACAATCATCCATTCATTTATTCATTTTATTATTGAAAACTTATTAAACATCCATTATGTGTCAGGCTCTATTCTTTGCTTTGTAAAAGGAAAATTAATTAATTTCCAGGAGTTATGTTTTTATTAGCAAACCTTTCAAGGTATTGCCTAAGCTGTCATTCATCCAATGACAGTTTATACCAAGTTCCCCTTGTCCCTCTTTTAGTGAAAGAGTAAGTTAACGGACACCAAGGAAATGGAAGCCAATGGAGTTTAAAGGGATGCTCAGCCAACTGCCTGCTTTGAATGAGACTATTCTGAGATAGAGTGGGGACGTGTGCATGGAGGTAGTTAGTTGCTAATTGAGAACATGCAAATATTGTTTCAATCTGAGTCTTTCCCCTTGTTTCACTTTTGGAAATAACTCAGAAACAGACTGCATACTTGTCACAACTCTGTGAACTAAGTTTTATAAAGGGGGGTGGAGTTTGTAAAGTATCCTCTTATGACAACAGCCAATGGGTTCAATTCCTAGTCTATGCATTCTTAACAATCCTGCTCCAGATGGGTCCCAGCTTCACCTTATTTTCATACAAGAAATAAGTTGAAATTAATATATAGGCTGGTAGCTCAGCCAGGAAAAAGGAAGAGATTCCAGTGACAAATAATACTGTCTTAAAAACTATAGGAGGAAAGAGACATACATATCTACATTGCTGCTATATTTTTCTATTCTCTATACCTAACCAAGCCAAATGAAGTTTATGGCATAGAAGAGGTGACTCTACCACAGCAAAATATTTGGATTCGCCTATTTACGGATCCAGCTGTGAGTAGCGTAGATTTCAACATCGTTAGTGCTGGCTATTGGATGGGGACAGAGTAGACTTAGCTTTTATGGGGATAAGTCATTTCAGTCCTTGAAAATCTCATAGTATCTTATAATTAAATCTATCTAGGATTTTGTATGCAGCCAATAAAGACAAATCATGAATACACCCTGTCTTATTATTCGGGGAAAATGTAGACCTGTCTGTTTTTGGAAACATGTAAAATGGAGGGACTAGTTCATATGAGCATTCTCGAGGACAGTGAAAGGGCTTGGACGACCCTTGGAATCTCGCCAGCAGCAGTCATCCCCTGACAGACCTCATGGAGTCTTCTTCCTTCTGTCCCGCTTTGGTGTGAAGGGTAACAAGTTATGACACCTATGGAGATTCCAGAAATGGAATTGCTTCCCTCTGAGTGCTGTTTTTGTCTCTTTAGGAGGGTGACTTTGTGGCACTTTGCAGTAACATTGATAACTGGAAAGAGGTAGATATAATACTTACCAGAAATTTTCCCTATCACAGAGCCCTGGCCCTTGGCAAGATTATTTTCATCCTGTGGTGATGAAAAGGAATAATAAATATGCTATTTTCTTAAAATAAGAAATATGATACAATCCCTTCTTATCTTACAGTTTACTGAAACATTTTATTCTGGGTTTATCAATAATCTTTTTTTTTAAATTGATGGCAGGTAATTTAGAGATGAGCCAACTCATGGCAAAGAATGTCTCTTTCTATAAAAAATGGAAGACCTAAAACTAAAGCCAAACAGAAAACATTTTCCACATCTCATGTGACATCACTTACCGATTTATATCTCTGGGAGCTAAAAGAACTGCAGATATAATCACTTATGGATATTATTGGACAGTGGACAGAAATGAGATTAAAGAGATGGGCAAAAAAAAAAAAAGAAGGATTGGGAAACACGCAGGCACTTTAACTCTATAGGCTATGGTGACTGTGAGCATTTGATATAGCATCTGTGGCAGCAGAAAGAGCTGTACCAAGTCCTTTCATTGATGAAGGGCAGTGCAGGGGTCGAAGGTGACATGGGCCTGACTGTGGGCTCTGCACTGGCGTGAATGTGTGTGGAGAGATAGAACAGGAGGAGGCATGAGAGGGTGAGAAATTAGTTCCAGAACTTTGAAACTATGTACTCAGCTCTGTTTTGTTATTTGAACATTTAATAACCCAACACAGAGCATTTCCAAGAGCCCTCTACTCTAACTTCTGAGACAGGAACAAGCCAACAAAGTGCAATAATTCCTCACTAACATCATTAAAATATTCTTGGAAACTGTGACTTTAAGCAAAATGCTGCATGAAGAAACCAACTTTACCATAGGCTAATTGATATAGACAAGAGTTTATATGAACTAAAATAGGTTTTATGCCATAATTCTGTTCACAAAAAATCAAAAACTTCTAAATAAAGACCAGAAGAGTTCTAATATTAAACATGGAAATAAATGAGCCATACATAAATTTTAGAAAGATTAATAAAAAGAAGTAAAATAATTATTTGCCCTTTTACGCCAGTCCAGGGTCACAGGTATCCAGGACCCATCCCAGCAGCTCAGAGCACCAGGCAGGAGCCAACCCTGGACAGGATGTTGTCCCATTTCAGGGCAGCTCACACCCACACCCACGCTCGCCTCACATGCACGGCTTTGGGATGTGGGAGGACACCATAGTACCAACGAAAACCCATGCAGACATGGAGAGAACATGCACACTCCAAAGGGACCATGGCCCCAGCTGGGAATCAATTTTTTTGTATCATCAATGTTACAAGGAAATGACATTATTCAAGGCCTGCTGTAGCAAAATGGGCTAGGAAAAATTCAGAGGTGTACTGAAAATAATGCAGCTGGGTCAACACCTAAGGCAGAAATTGAAGTGGTTTCAGAGTGTTCACTTACTGAAATGTAAAATCACTGGAGGGGAAGATTTGACTAGGAGCTGTGGATGGATTATAAAGTCAGCTGCTCAATTCTGGGCCTGTTAATTTGGAGACATCTATTTGACACACACATGGAGAGGTCATACAGGCAGTTAGAGACCAGTTCAGGGAGAGTTCCAGGCTGTGGACATGGATTTGGGAGTTGCTGATATGCAAATGGAATTTACAAAAATGAGACTGAGGGAAAGCATCTTAGGAAAGAAAATATTTAAGGAGAGGAGGCCCAGGGACATTCAACATTTAGAAGGGAGGGATATAAGGAGGAACCCATGAAGGAGCATGAGAAAAAGCACCAAGTGAGGTAGGAGAAGAGCTGTTAGAAAGTGGAGTCAGGAGAAGAATATATTTCACAAAGAAAGAAGTCATCAGCAGAGCCATGTGCAGCTTAGGACAAGAGAAACCCTGAAAATTGGCCACTGCCTTTGGAAAAGTGGAGGTGGTCGACAAATTTGATAAGAGCTGTTTTTAGTGGAGTGTTGGGGATAATGCTTGGCAGAACTGGACTCAGGAAACAACGAAAGAAGGCAAGGTGGAGATGGCAAACACAACAAATATTGTGAGGGGTGATATATGCGGGCATCCAGGTGGAGTTACCGAGCAGGTGAGCAGAAAAACTATTCTGGTAGAAAACTGGGCAGTTGGAAATACTGGTGTTTCAGGAGTTGCATTTGGTTTGAAGAGATAAATGCCATTCGTGGAGGAACAGAGGGAGAATTTCTCAAAAGAGTTACTCAGCAATATCGCATCTAGGAAACAAAGCAGGGCAAAACAAACCGCAAACCCTAGGCTAGAGTAGAGGGTCCCAGAAATTAACACGTAATATTCAAAAGGTGGCGGAAATCCAGCAGAATTGACAGCAAATATGAGTAGAAAGAAGAGAAATTCAGCAAAATAGGAAGCAAATTGAATTTTTCCTAGGAGGCATGTTTATGGGGCTAATTTTATTTTTCAGGGCCAAATTTTTGGTTCTATTCTCTTAGGAGGCAGGAAAATATGACTTCTTTTCCCTCCCAAAAATGAAGTTTTTGGTATTATAATCCCTCTAAAAGGATAAGCCTTGTGCTTGGCTACAGAAAACAGGTATTTATCAGCCAAGTGGAAGTTTGTGGGCAAGGTCCTGCCAACAAAATATCCCTGAGTAATTGTCATAACTGTGTCAACTTATTTAATTTCTTTGAACTTTGAAGCACCTCTGGAAGGAGGTAATGCCTTAACCTTTTGCCAGGTAAAATCTCAGTGAGGATTAGTTTTGGTTGGGGTAGGAATTTCTTTGTCGCTTATGCCAAATCCCTGGGAAGAGACTGATCTGGAAGAAAGGAAAAAGTGGAACCTAAATCATTCATGTCTCAGCTTTGCTCACTGCTGATCATGGCCTTTGGGACCTGCCTGCTGCCTCCAGGTTTGGATACATAAGGAAAGGCCCAATAAAGCCGACATCCGCCAGGGCGGCTGAGCCAAAGCACCTCAGAGATTTTAATGACAAAGTACAGGAGAAAGAAATGTTGCTTCCTACTCCTACAGCACTATTAGTTCTACATTCAAAAGATACCCAGAATCTGATTCCATATTATCACCTCTACTGCCACTACTATGGTCCAAACTCCCGTTACCTGGGATCACGGCAATGGCATCCAAAGTCATCCCCCACAGTCTTTTCTCCTCCTAACAGATGTCCTTTAATAACATAAGACAGATCATGTCACTCATCTGTTAGAACTTCTCCACTGGCTCCTGATCTCACTCAGAGTAAAAGCCAAAGTCCTTAAAATGAGCAGGTTCTGACCTCTGTCATTTCTCTGACCTCCTCTCCTACCGTTCTCCTTGCTCACTCCATTGTAGCTACCCTCGCCTCCTGTTCTCCCTTTACAATTGCCGGTCACACTCTCACTCAAGGGCCTTTGCTGTACCGTCAGTTATCTCCAGGGCTCACTCCCTCATCTCTTCCAAGTCTGTGCTGAAATAGTGTCTTCTCAGGGAATCACTGAATGAATGAATGACAGAAATGAATGATTTATATGACATAACATGACAGAATAGGTGCCATCAGGAAGAGTCAGAGCACTAAGAGCCTCATGCTTGCCCTTCTAATCGAAGTTAACATAAAACTAACTTTTAATATTTATTGAGCACCCATTATAAGTAAAACAGACATGTATGTGATTGGTTGCTATAATGAAGGAAAACACTGAAATGGTCTTATTGTTTTAAAAGGTGTTCTTGAACATTTTCAGCACCTAGTCGAACAAACAGCTGGTTTCCTCAGTCAGTGAGAAAGCAGTATCCATTAACAAACAGGAATGTCTCCTCGGATGTCCTGGGCTTCCTCTTCCCAGGCAATCAGGATCTACAAACGCAATCCCTTAATCCAAGCAGTGTATAAATCACTGTGCTTTTAGATGATTGGAGTCCTAGCTCTACTCTTAGCTCGATGGGTGACCGAGTAAATAAATCACTTGTTGTCTCAATTCTTTTATACCTGTGATAAAATGTCTAATCTCATGCGGTTCCCAATTCGGGTTGAGATAACAAGAGGACATATACTTGGGTGTTACAAGTTGACACAATTATGTATGCATTGTGGAGTTTGAGAAAAAAAATATTTTTTAAATGTAAGAATTTCTAAATCAGGGTTATTTAAAACTAGTCTTTAGTTTCTGGTATACTTAAGATCTTTAATCTCTCTTTTTCTTTTTTAACCCCAATTTTCACTTAACACCACTTATACCGTTGAACTCATAGCTTATGTTAGTTAACACCTGCCAGTGTTTCTGTCCATCCTAGCTCAAAACAAAGGAGAAACACGATCAACCTGAGTAATCAACCTGAGACATTAAAATGTGTAGTTTACTCAAGGAATGGATTTGAAGGTTGGAGGGTAGGGAGAAAAAAGGAAAGATTGAGGAAGGAGATGAAGGGGGGGGAAGGGAAAGATAGTAATGCTAAATTTCTAAACACTGCTTAATTCAATTCAACTAGTGTTTACTGGGTGCAGAGCTCTGTGCTTGTCATTTAGTAATAGCAAGACTCATGCTGAGCTAGGAGTATGAGCTGAACTAAGATGTACAAAAATTACTAATATATCATGCAGAATACATAATGAAAATACAAGGAAAAAGAAAATTGACATTAATTCAGGACACTTTAATATGCTAGAGGTAGTCAAATATATTAACAATCCTTCCAAAAATTCCACATAAGCTCAGGAAGGGTACGTAACTTGTTTAAGGTCATTAAAGCTAGAAAGTTACTACAGGCTGGCTTTGTCCCCAGCTCAGGTTCTGAAGCTCAGGCTCCTTTCAGAACACCATTACAAAAAAAAAGAAAATGTTGCTTTCTGCTTTACAAAACTTTCTGCCTTTCAATTGGATTTTCCAGTGGGTGCTTTGAAATTAATCTGCCAAGATAATAGTTAAGATTGCATATGATTGAATTAGATGATAAAGAAATCTTCACAAATAAAGAAAAGAAAAATAATATTGTTCACCTTTTCTGTTTGGTTTTGTTTTTCAAATTGTGACGAAATTTTTTGAGGTTCAAATAGAAACTGTGGGCTAGAGAGACAGAGAAAGAGAAAGAGAAAGTGAAAGAGAGAGAGAAACACCATTCACAGAAAATAAAATGTTCCATAACTCAAACAAATATATCTAGCATTTTAAAAAATTCCTGAATTGTTTGTTTTATCTATGGGGATTTTCAATCCATAGATTAGTTTTTCTTTGATCTTTCACATTTTCCATTATCTTTGACACCCGTGGAGATTTCACCTTCCTTGTTTCTTTTTCTCTCTGATTTTAATGTTTCTTCTTAATTTTCATTACTATATCTACCTTTCACTCATTTTTCTGCATTCTGCTTTTACTCCAAACCTCTGATGCTATGTCAACTCATTATATTAATTTAAGATATTTGCCTTGCTCACAATGGGAACTTCAAACATTTGTAGTAATGTTTATCCTTATTTTGATCTATGATGCAGGTGGTGTGATTATCTTTGTTTATATGCATATGGTATCTACTAAAAGTTCACAGTATCTAGATTCTTCTGCTCTACTGTGATGAAAGTACACTTCAGGGTCAATTCCTATCCATAGGTTTCTTTCATTCTATGAAGCCCCTTATTTACATATTATAGGAAAAATTAAATTTATGGCAAAATGTAAGAGAAAAAAATTCTTTAAGGATAGCAAAAACCAAAGGTAAGACAGAATGTTCAGATTTTGGAAGAGAAGAGTTCAACCTCACTATATTATAATCTCAGGATTTTTGTCTTTTACCTAATACTTTGAAGGGTAAGATGTCACCAATCTAGAGTTGTCACTATTTGCAAATACATCCCCTGTAGCTTGACACTCTACTTTCTACTACATTTTATTATTTTTTCCTCTGTTTCTGCATTGCTTGCCACATTTTTCCTGATTCCATCATTTTCTAAAGGAATGAATTTTATCAGTTTCTGTTTATTTTAAAGTTTTCTCTTTTGTTTGGAAATTTTTCTCTTAGTGATACCCATATCCTCCATGCTGATGACTTCTGGTCCATCTCTCCACACACATATTCCTGCTTGAGTTGTAGATCTATGTTTTTATACTCTGGCTGTGTGTATCACCAGGGCATCCAACAGGCTCAATAGAGCATGTCCAAACAGATGTAATCATTTAGTGCGACTCCCCAGTCTAGCTTCTCATACTGATGTCCTCTTACATGTCATTAGCCACACAGGGAGAATGGCTAAGTGAGTCTGCACCATCACAACCATCACAAAGATACACATATTAAAATCATCATTTGCCTCAATGACGAATCAAAACATATAGCCTCCTGAAGTTCCTACTCTGACTCGTGAGACTCTTGGTATGGAGGAACAGTACCAGGTAACAGAAAGACACAGGAGGCACGAGGAGACTCTAAACCTAGAAGACAAACTGTATGAGAGTTCCACTCGAATTCCCATACCACTGGCCTCCTAAACTAACCAAATGTGATATTCTTAGTGTGAAGTTTCATTTCTTTGCAGGGATTCCCACTGTGGATGAGAAAATAGATTTCAGCTAGTAATATATTCTACTTAGACTATCTACAAATACTTACAGACAAACAAGAATAATAGCCTAAGAACAATACATCAAATGCAAACAACAATAGAACAAACGCTAAGAAAACAAAATTAATAGAGCAGAAAAAGGAAAACCTTGAAATAGTCTTCGAAAAAGAGAAGGAAAAGAAGAAATAGGTGGAAAGGGAGCAGTTAATAGGAAAAAAGAAACCCCTCAAGAGTTCTTAGAGCTCAAAACTATTATTGTGGAAACAAAACATTAAAGAGTAGATGAGTGCTATAATTAAGACACTTGGTGAGAATGTAATTTGTAAGGTGGAGAATTGCAGGAAGGAAACAAAAGATGAGTGTTAGAAGAATACCACTGAAACCTGGAAGAACAAGCTAATGTTCCAACAATCCCCTAATAGGAGTTCTGCAAATGAGTGAAAAGATATGCAAAGGATGAAATTATCAAAGGAATTTTTTAAAAAGAAAACTTTGTAATGCAAAGAAAGTAATTCCACCGTTAGAATAAAAAGGCCAACAGGGTGCAGAGCTGATTAATAAAATTCTTATCACTTGTAGAGTCTAGATGGTGGGTGATAGGATTATAAAACCTGTAACAGTTGCTAAGAAAGTATTTTTAAGTACTTAGAGGTTTAATGTAAAAATAATTATCATCTGAAACTAAAATTCCACTTTATTTTAAGAAAGCACAGGAGGTGGTGAAGTTGGAAGGAAAAGCAAAAGCATGCCAAAAATAGTGTCCTCCCATGTGCAGTGTGAAGAGACACAGACAAAGAAATATATAAACAAACTTTAAAAAAAACTTCTGAAATTAATAAGCAAAAGAAAAATAACAACAGAAAAAAATAGGCAAGTGGTATGAACTTTTAATTCACAGAAGAAATCCAAAAGGCTGACAAACTAATAACAAACTAGAAATCAAAGAATGAGAAATAATGTCAAAAGTAATGAAACAATACTTTTCGATTCCAAATTATCAAAAATTAAAAATAATAATGCTCATTAAGTGCTTACTATGTGTATGATAGTAGACTACTTTAAAGAGATTATCTTACTCAGTTCCCATTAGTAAGCCTGTGCAGAATGTGTTATTAATGTCTCATCTCTATAGATAAAAACACTGAGACTTAGAGAGATTTCCAGAACCTTCTCTACTCTCCTAGAAACCCTCTGTCACCTCCCCTTCTCAGCTAAAGTTGTGGGGTGTTAATTTGTACATATCATATCCACTTCCTCACCTCCTTTTTTTCACTCAAATTAGGTCAGTCATTTCTGCATTTCCATCACACCAATGAAATTTTTATTTCCAAATGAACCACTATTTGATTAATCCAATAGTTGCTCTTCACTTCTTATCTTCACTGGCCTTGACATTGTGGACCACTTTGTCTTTCTGGAAGTATGTTCCTTCCTTGACTGTGGCCCCAGAGCTTGCAAGTTCCTTCTTGCGTTCTTTGCTGAAACCTTTGCATCTCTCTCTCTGCCTTACCCCTAGATCCTCAAACTGCATCGTGCTCCAGAGGCATTAATTATGAGCAAGTTTACTTAGATATGTAGATTCTCTTGCAGGTAAATTATTACATCTAGATAAAAAATGAAGTTGCACAGAAGACCAATTTCTTAAGATAAAATAGCAAGTATGGCAGCTATCACCTTAATCCACAAAATCAGACTATGTCACATCACTTTTGTTCATGTCTAAAAATTATACTCTTAATTATGATTATTTTCAGTACACTAAAAAATAAGAGTATGGCAAAGCAACTTTCTGGTCTATACCAGGATAATCATCTAGTAGGTGCTCCAAAATAAAGAAACCAATAAACAAGAACAACTATCCTGAAAATCATGAAACAATCAATTTACTTCCAGGTTTTTTCAGAAATGGTCATAGAACTCAATCATTGTCTTATTAAATTAATGCCTCATTGAACCATCTAATAACGTACAGTGCAACTCAAGCATGCTTGAGTGATGTCTATGTAGGTGACAAGCTTCAGTGACTTTAGAAGCTTATCATGCATTATTGACTTAGTTAGATCCATACAATTGAAACAAATGATACTTCAAAACAAACATATAGCAAACAGTAAGTATTGCTTCTGTCATTGATTGAATCCCTAGGTAAGGGCTGAAAAAAATCTTTGAGAAATATTAGACTCTGTTATCTAAGAAGAGCCTACAATTAAATAATTTTTGAAAGGTAAATAGCAGATTTGATAGTTGTATTTAGTTTCCAAACCCCTAATATTAAATTTGGGGATTCAAGAAAGATAAATTAAAATTTTCAGGAATTCTTAGGAATTAAAAATTACTCTTCATTTTGCATAACACTATGTGTTTCTAAAATAATGAGTGACAATAATATCGAACGGTGCATCATTTTGCTATGGTAGAATTTCACTAAAGGTTTCAGAGGTCTTTTTAAATATTATATGCATTTGTGTGTATGCAAGTGTATATATATAAAATAAATACATGGTTTATTATTGTTAACAAATATGTTTTGTTATTTCAAAAATATAGAAAATGATCTCCACCTGATACAGACATTTCACAATAAAAACATAAAACAGGAAATATTAATACCAAAGAAAACTTTATTAAAATTAAAAGATAATACTATAAATGTTTAATATTAAAAGCTATTATGCTTAAAATAAAATGTAAAAAAATACTCAATTAATTATTCTTTCCCATAGTCTTGATCTATGTTTCATGACAAATATTCTAGATGTAGAAAATTTCTTTCACTTTTTTTTTGAAGTTGGTGACATGGTTAAGTGTGTCCAGAGCATCTTTCTATTTGATGTTAACACATATATTGCTTCATGCAAATACTTTGGTGGCTTACTCTGATATAGTTTTTACGGGGTGTTTTTTTTTTTTTGGTTGCAATCACTATTAGTTTTTCTGATTCAGATTTTTAGATCAGTTTGGAATTTCAAGTCACAATATTTCACTACAGAAATCATCTTCTTTCTTTGCATTTCTTCTATCACAGTAAAAAGAACTGGAACCTATAGCCAAAAAAGTCAATAGCACTCCACAGAATCTCCTTTTACAGTGGCCAATGTAAGGACTTTTTTTGCTTCTGAAGCTTGCCATTTCTTTGACCACTACTCACCAGAGTTGTATAAAATATTCTGTGCATGTAAATTTATTAATGTTTATTTTATTTGCAAGAATGACTTACCTTTAGCAGCCCACAGAACTAGGAGAACACACATACTATGGCATCTGCTGCAAGTGAGGCTGATTAAAACATGCTGGCTTCTTTCCTATGTGTTCCCGTCCTGGTTTATGGAAACACTGACCTTAACCTTTGACTTCCAGTCAGTTTTTCCCTCTCTTGCTTTCAACTTCCTACTCTTAAACCAGTAATATCTCTATGTTGCTTGTTAAGCTTTAATTTTAATATCAGAATTGTAATACTTTTTATTATTTTCCTGATTTTTGAATGATTTTTTTCACAGGATTTGAGATTTGGAAAAGCACATAAAGGTTTCACAAAAGGCTAGGAAAAAATTCCCACACAGAAACATTTAACTATGTTTACACATATGCAATACAGCTGATGGAAACATAATATTTAACTTGAAAATCATTATTATAAAAATTAACATTTCCTTCTTCTTTCTTCTCTTTCTTTCTTCAAGTATTTATTAATATCAAGTGCCTACCATATTAAAGACATTATCTTAAGTACTCCTATGAGAACTCAATGCGGTTGCATGGTGTCTTGCCTTCACGTGGCTGCAGAGAAGCAGGTGATTGGCTAGAACATACATTAGGACACAAGTTAATGTACAGATGGTCTAGGGCAAAGAAAGAAGTGGAGATAAAACATGATGGCACACAATGAAGGGAGAGTTATTCCAGCTCTGTGTGTCTATTCCAAATAGATCACAAATGCTTACTCCAAGATACATAAATTTTAGATAAATGAGAGTAGCAGTAGAGGGGAGGGGAATATCCCAATATGAACACACACACTGCAGCTGGACTATCTAGGTTCTAATTTCAATTCTATCATCAGTCGTACAAATCTATGCAGTGTCTTAAATTCTGTATACTTCAGTTTCCTTCTCAGTTAAATGGAAATGACAATGTTAGTACTTCAAATGGTGGTTCTGAGGATTAAATAAATTAATATGTGTAAAGCTCTTAAAGAGTAACTGGAGCATAAAAAATCAGTCAATAAACATTAGTTCTTGTTTTTATTGCTGTTGTTGTAATTAATATTTTTTCAGGACAAAGAAACAACATGGAAAAGGTACAAATATGGGAAATGGAAAACTAATCTGAAAACAATGAGTAATTTTGTTTGACTAGAGTATTGATGTACAAAAATGAAGTAAAAAGTAGAAAACAAATTTTTAACTCAGTCTATTTCTACTCCATTATCATATCCATTCAGTATTAACCCTTAAATGTCATCTCTGAATCTGCTTTTGTTTTGCAATAGTAGCTTTCAGCAGATCAACATTTCTATTGAACAAAAATAGAAAGATGATAAAATTATATCTATATCTGTATCTATATATCTTATCTATCCAGGAATAAATGGATCAAGACTGCTGAGAGGCAAACTACAGAAAGACAAGCTCACATTTCATAGCTACTTTTTCTGTGGGAGCATTTTCTCATTATGAGAATGTGTCTAAATGTTGACATTGTGGACTTTGCCTAGATAAAGGGGTACTGCTTAGTGGGTGAAAGTGGGGAGTAGAGAAATAAGCCAAGCTTTGGTAGTAATGGAGCTGGAAAAAAAAAAAGAATAATTATCTTCCCAATACTATGCTGAGAAGAGAAGTGGAACAAACTAAATCTGACACAAGGCAAAAAAATTACATTTCTGTACTCAAGCAGCAGACAATTAGAAAAATTAGAAATATCATTTTTAAAATTCCAATTGCAATAATATAGAATTAATAATATACTTGTAGCCCTGCCTCTACAAGAAATAAAAAAAAATCAGCCGGTCATTGTAGTACATTCCTGTGGTCCCTGCTACTCAGGAAGCTAAGGCAGGAGGATTGCTTGAACCCAGAAGTTTGAGGTTATAGTGAGCAATGCCTGGCTACTGCACTTTGGACTGGGCAACATTGAGATTCTGTAACTAAATAAATAAATAAATATTTTTAAAAAATAATAACTTTACACTGGGAGAAGTAAATATTGGTGGGAGAAATCAAAGAAGATCTAAATAAATGAAGAGGTATATCATGATTTGCAAGAATCAATACTCTTAACTCTGGACAAATCAATCTATTGAATTGATCCTATGTATTCAGCCACACATTTCCAGAAATTAACAAGCTGTTTTTAAGATTTGCAGCAAAATGCAAAGAAATTACTATGTCCAATATATGTATTCTATAGATAAAGAGGACCAATGTTAGAGTTTTTCTACTAGCTGACTTCAAGGCTTCATAAAGGCTACATTGATCAAGGCAATGTGATTCAGGCATAAGGATGAACAAGTAAGCTAATGGAACATTATACAAAACCCAGAAGTAGAAACAAATGTATGTGGTCATTTGATTTTCAAACAATGTGGCAAAGTAATCCAAGGGAAGAAGCCTGTTTAAAAATTATGATAAATTTGGATATCTATAAGAAAAATAAAACTAAACAATAACCCATGACCCTTGCCTCACCCTTTTCACAACAATTAATTTGAGGTTGATTATACAATGTAAAAATAAAAATTAATATTATGAAGACATAGGAGAAAACCTAGGAAAATTTCTTCATGACATGGGGAAAGCAATAGCTTCTTAGATAGGACACAGAAAGCAATCAATATTGAAGAAAAAAGTTGATAAATCATACATTATCAAAATACTCATTAAAAATATGGATTGACATGCCATAGACCGAAGAAAAAAATATTTTCAAAAAACATATCTGACAATGGACTGGTATCTAAGATTTATAGAGTCCCATAACTGAATAATAAAAAGATAAACATGCAAATGCAAGCTTTCAAAAAAAGACTTGTACAGACACTTCCAAAAAGAAGTTATAAAAATGTTCAATAAGCATATGAAACATCAGGAAACATTAGTCATAACAAAAATGAAACTTAAAACTATAATGAGATAATACACACTCACTCAAATGGCTAGAATATATTTGCTCTGGCAATACCAAATGCTGAGGAAGAGGTGGGGCATCATAAACTCTACACATTGTTGTGGAAAGTGTAATGTGACACCCCCTTTAAAAATGATCTGAAAATTCCATGTCAAGCTAAAGATAAATTTAGAACTAAAAGAAAAAGAAAAATTTCCACTATCAGCCATAATGGAGCAAGTGTTAAACTGACTTCTCCAGCTCCAATTAAGAAACAAACAAAATATGTGACACAATGGGTTACAGATATTGTAAAACAGGCAGCATAAGACAGTGATTCCTGAGACAAGATATGAAGTGAGACCTGAGATTAAAATAGTTAACTGCCTGAGTTTCTAGTCCAAGTTGTAAGGAAAGGTCACTGACGGGCAGGCTGGCGATCTACCCGAGTTGAGCAGGTGCTGTTGAAAGCTTGAAGAAGCCAAGGGTGCTGAAATTCATGGAGCAGCGTAACAGGGAGAAGAGAGCTCCGTGGAGAGGGGAGAGCCACACGGGGGCTACAGAGCTCTATAAGGGGTCCCTTTAAGAATTGAGCTGAATATTGGTCAGTATTTGTATGTGAGGAAACTAAAGGAAGGTGGGAATGGAACAGGTATAATAATTTCTACAGATCACACATAATGTCAACAGATATGAGAAACCTTGTATTTTGGGGGACTTTGGGTTGAGTATTCAGAAGAATATCATTTTACTAGTAGGGCCAAATTGACCCTGGAGTAAAGACTGCTCCGATCTCAACCACCAAGATTTAAAAACAAGCCTCAAAAAAGATCAAAGTATTTATAAATAACTTTACTGCATTTCAGAATAAAACTGAAAATAATTTAAGGAATCCAGAAAGAAAAATAACCTAACATCCAATAATGCAAAATTCATGATGTTTAATATTCAATTCAAAAACCGACCAGGCAGACAAAAAAGGAAAAAAATCCTATAATGAAGAGAAACATCAAACATTAGAAATGATTCATGACACATTCATAAAGAAAGACATTTAACCAGCTATTTATAAATACATTCTGCCTATTCAAAAATGTAAAAGACAGAACAAACATGTTAATGGGAGATATGTTAGACATTAAAAAGACTCAAATTGAACTTCTAGAGATGGAAAATAAATACACTGGAATAGAAAAACAGCAAATTAGACACTGCACAAGAAAACCTTAGTGAACTTAAAGATGCAGTGATATAAGCTATCCAAAAGAAACAGAGAAGACAAAAAGAGTGAAGACCGAGCAAAGTCTCCGTGAGCTGCAGGATGATGTCACACAGCCTAATACATGTGTGCTTAGAGTCACACCAGGGGAACAAGTTGGGGAGAAAGGGAAAATACTTGAAGAAAACACAGCCAACATTCTTCCAAATTTGATGAAAATCATAAGCTCAGTGTTATGGACTGAATGTACTACTCCTCACCTTTACATATTTAAACCTTAATCCCCAAGGTTACGGTACTTGAAGGTGGCCTTTGGAATATGATTAGATCATGAGGGCAGACACCTCATGGATGGGTTTAGTGCCTTTATTAAAAATACCCTGGAAATTCCCTCACCCCTATATGCCATTTGAGGACAAGGCAAGAATACATCTGCCTATGAAGCTGAAAATAGATTATTACCAGACACTGAATCAGGCAGCATCTTGATCTTGGACTTCCCAGCCTTTGGATCTGTGAGACATAAATGTCTGTTGTCTGTGTCTGTTGTATTCTGTTATAGCTGCCAGAACAGGCAGATATCCACTGATCTAAGAAGTTCAGCAAACTCCAAGTAAAAGAAACACGAAGAAAACTACACCAAGTCACCTTATGACATAATTGCTTAAAAATAGTGATAAAGAGAAAATCTTAAAAGCACACCAGAAAACTGCCCAGAATATGCTGAGTAACAAGCGTAAGCATCGCAATCAGCTTCTCATCAGAAAACAAAAGGTGAGCCAGGAGATAGCGCAGCTGTACCTGCAATGTTTTGAAAGATCAAAAAACGTCAACTTAGTATTGTATATCTAACAAAAATATCTTTCAAAAACAAAGGCAAGCTAGACTTTTTCATAGAAAAGCTGAAAGAATTTATCACTGGCACACTAGCACTTCTGGAAATGTTAAAGGAAGTCATCCAGATAGAAGAAAAATGACACAGATTGATATTTGGATCACAAAAAAGGAGCACCAGAAATGGTAACTATACACAAACACAGTTGGAGATTTCAACAGCCATCTCTCAATAACTAATAGAATACATAGGCAAAAAATCGTGAGTGCAAAGAAATTGAACATGACTATCAAACAACTTGACTAAATTGGCATTTGTAAACGACTGCATCTAAAAACAGCAGAATACAATTTATTTTCATGTGCTCATGACCTATATTCTGGGTAATAAAACAAGTTACACTATGTTTAAAAGTTTTCAAGTTATACCAAACATTGTTTATGAACTTTGATGGAATTAAATCACAAACCAAGAAGAGAAAGATATGGAAAATCTCTAAATATTTTGAGAGTAAAAAAACACATCTATATAACCTATAGATCAAAGAAGAGACAGTTTAAAAAAGTGTTTTGAACTGAATTAAAATGAAAACATAATGTATAAAAATTTGTGGTATGTATCTAAAGTAGTGCTTAGAGAGATGTTTATAAAATGCTTATATAAGAGAAAAATTAAGGTTTCCAGTCATTGACCTAAGACTCCAATTCAAGAAAACAGAAAGAGAAGAACAAAGAAACCCCGAAGTAAGCACAAAGAAAATAAAAATGAGGGAAGAAGCCAATGAAATATCAGGAAGAAAAATAGAGAAAATCAGTGAAATCAAAATAGTTGATTAATAAAAATTTTAAACATGTAGCCAGAATAACCAAGAAAACAAAGAAGACACAATTTAAAATATCAGCAATGAGAAAGCAGACCTTGCTACACATTCTACAGAAATAAAAAGAAAGATAAGGCCTATTATAAACAAATTTATGGCAATAACTTTCACAAATTAGATAAAATGGACAAATTTCTTAAAATATATATACACTTTCAAAACTCACAAAGAAAAATAGATAATCTGAAAAGCCCTATATCTGTGAAGAAATTGATTTTGGAGTTAAAAGCATCCCCAGAAAGAATGGCTCATATGGTCTAACTGATAAATTCTACCAAGAATTTAAGAAAGAAATAACATTAATTTACCACAATTTTTTTTATTTTTCTTAATTTTTTTTATTGCAGAATATTATGGGAGTGCAAATGCTTTGGTTACATATATTGCCTTGACATCACTCAAGTCAGAGCTACAAGTGTGCCCAATCCCCAGACATCACGCACCACACACATTAGGTGTGAATTTACCCAACCCCTCTTCCCCCTCCCACCTGCCTGAAACTGTATGAATGTTACTTCCATATGTGCACATAAGTGTTGATCAATTAGTATCAATTTAATGGTGAGTACATGTGGTGCTTGTTTCTCCATTCTTGTGATACTTCACTTAGAAGAGTGAGCTCTATCTCCAACCAGGATAGTACAAGAGTATTAATTTATCATTTTTTTTTTGGCTTAATAGTAATACTCCATGGTATATATATGTACCACATTTTATTAACCCACTCATGTATTGATGGGCACTTGGGTTGTGGCCACATCTTTGCAGTTGTGCATTGTGCTACTATAAACATTCAAGTGCAGATGGATTTTTTATG
>CAUYSK010084699.1:0-10468 GCA_963575035.1 Avahi laniger
TCCTGGGCTCAAGCGACCCTCCTGCCTCAGTAGCTGACTACAGGCATGCGCCACCATGCCCGGCTAATTTTTTCTATATATTTTTAGTTGTCCAATTAATTTCTTTCTAATTTTAGTAGAGATGGAGTCTCACTCTTGCTCAGGCTGGTTTCGACCTCTTGAGCTCAAACAATCTGCCCGCCTCGGCCTCCCAGAGAGCTAAGATTATAGGCGTGAGCCACCGCACCCAGCCTATTTGCTCAATTTTTAATCAGATTACCTTTTTTTCTTTTATTAGATTATTCTATTAGAATTCTTACATATTTTTGTGTATGGATTCTTTTTTAATAGATACTATGGATATTTTCTTCCAAACTGATATGTATCTTTTAAATTCATTTGTGAGTCTCTTTCATTGTAATAAGTTTCTTAACATTGCCAAATCTGTCAACCTTTTCCTTTTATAACTTCTGCACTTTAAGTCTTGCTTAAGAAGTTATTCCAAACTCAAGGTTATAAAAATATCTTATGCACTTTTTGATGCTTTTTCATTTTTATGTTTAACTCCTTTTGGAATTCACTTTGAAATCTTCCAAATACATTTTTTAAATAAAACCACATTCTTTATTTCCCATCATTAACCTATACATGTCTTTAAAATTGAAAAACTAAAAGCGATCATAGGCTAATTGACACGTATTCGGGTCACTGCTTCACAGTCCTGTCTTTTTCATTCTTGTAAATTAGGAGTCATTTGACATGGGTCTCTAGCAACGCAAACCCCCCCAGAGAAACGGATCCTGATCTTCCCCGGTGTGCCTCCTTCCCTTCCTATCAGGCCCTTCGGACTCAGTTAGACTGTCTCATTAATAGAAGACAACTAGAGAGAGATGCCATGGGAGGAAGTCCTAATGATTCTGTATAAAAAATAAAACTTTTATCAAGCTTGGTCAGTGCCTGTTGGAATGGTAATGGCTTTTAAATGGAATGAATTGAAAGAACAAATTAATGTTTTAGACTGAATCAGCAACACAGAAACTGTTGGCCTTGGCAGCCCGCAGTCTTAGTTCTTACTTTGTGTCTCTGAGCACCTATAAACGCTGGTTTAGGAGGTGCCTCCAGCAGGGGGTCTGAGGGGTTTGCCTGAATGTAGATGAAGCCCCCCGCCCCCCGCTCATCGGTCAGGACCCCAGTAAGCGCCCAGGGCTGGAACCTCAACTCTGGGTCATTAACATGCAGCTGGTAGACATTTGCCTATTTTCTATCAGATACTGAACCAAAGAAACTGAGGCAGGTAATTTTAATTATGCACGCGTATATGTGTATTTGTATAGAGGTTTATTATAATGTTTCAAATCTGAAAAAGGAAGGGAAGGAAAAGGCCACCTAATATCTTTTCCTTTGTGGAGAGGGAAGGGGTTCTAGAGAACAACAAAAAGGAAAAGATAAGACTATTCTGGGCTGAGAAGTGTAAAACTAAAGGATAATAAAATGGAGCTGATGCAGTTTAAAGACTCCTCATTACCTGGCCGAGATAGGGCGCCCATTGTCCTCCTGGTTGGAGATTATTTCCCAGCCTGCCGCTAGCTGATAACAGGCCGGCTGCTGGCCTGATGCAGGCTCATTGTTCTGCAGGCAGGAGCAGTGCCTCGGACAGACACTGAGTTGTCCTCGGCCATAGCCATGCGCTGCGGCCCTCCCCTCCCTTCTGTGGGATCACAAAGAAAATCAAGAGTTTGAATCACCTGAGAGGTGCTCTGGGACTTTTTCAATTCTCCCCGCCTCTCCACACGCATGACCTAATTTGGATCAGGTAATTCTGAAAATAAAATGCTGAAGTTTTCTTTTCCTGGAGAACAATGTCACATTAGTCAACTTAAAAAGACTTGCGCACAGCACAAATTGTGTGTACAACTCATTTTGCCCCTTAATTATATTCCACCTTGTTTTATTATTTAAAGGCATCATACGAGCTAAGTATTTATAGATGTTTAAAATGCCAGAGTTGGAGGAGAGATGGAGTTTAACACTCTCATTTAAAAGACTGGCGCGTTGCCGCCCAGGAAGCCATGGGGGATGTTCACCAGAGAATTCTGAGTGGGGAAATGAACTTTCTCCTCCCTGTCCCCAAGGCAATGCTGGGAGAAAGGGGTTTCTGGGTCAGAAGGAAGGGGAGCCTTGCAAGTGCTATAGGAACTGTGGAGATCACAGCCTCTCGCAAATCTTAGTGATAATGTTCTAGGAAACTAAATGAGAATCAAGGATTCTGAATTCAAAGTCTGGACCCTTCCCATCACTATTCAAGATGCTTCCAAAAGCAGGAGAGCTGACGACTTCAGGGCAAGCATCACGGTGCCTGACGAGGCTGAACAGACAGATGTGAAGAGCCTCGTGACGTCTCTCTCCCTTCTGACCTCCACACTCACAAACTTACAATACATCCCCAATCGCACTACCTATTGATCCAAAGGACGACGTGCTCCTTCATCCAGACAAAGCTCATCTCCCCGTCCATTCTCCCTCTCTCCGCTTGGCACCTGCTGGCACCATCGGCCCTCGTCCATCTCTAAACTGTTCATGCTCCTCCGGCTCTTTTTCTTCACCTATATGGATGCCTAGTGCTTTCCTATCGTAAGAAACAGCTCCTTGAATTGTAACCCCCCTTTAGCCAAAGTCCATGCCGCCCCTTCCCTCTACAGTCAAACCAATTATGGAAAATTGAGTATTTTCTATTTATACTCCTCTCCTTTTTGATGAGGTCGTAATTGAAAATTAAACCCTGAACCACTAGCACCTTTTTGCATAAAAATGCTCATGGTTTTGTTTTTCATAGAGTTGTTTATGTTTGTGATGGGCACGCATTATGTTGCCTTTTAAAATGATTTCTAAAAGCCTTGTTACAAGACTCTCGTAATTGTTAGGCCACAGCTATAAAAATAATTATTTAAATCAATGTTAAAAATCTTTAACCTTTTTAAAAAAAAAATTGATTCTTTCAGAAAATATCCCAAGTATCCCAAAGTAGCATCGATTGAGGTAGTTTCAGGTTAATGCATCTGCCGAAACATAACTTTATTGTCCTAAATAAGTAATTAAGAGAGCACTTCGGATTACGGAATGCTGTGTAAGAACTCTAAAGCAAAATAACTCACCCTTTTCCTGGGGGCTAATTTTAGGGAAAAGTCTCACATGAAATTAGGTTATTTATGGAAAATGCCTGCAGACTCAAAGCTACATATACCTCCCTGAATTCTTCTGCGCTCCAGAATCATGGCTCTGATCCACACTGATCCAGTCACACCACAGGCACCAGACTCCAGATGCCCAGAATTATTCTTATTACCTCACCTCCAGTTATCTCATCTTCTGTATTTTATTGAAAGTAAGCACAACCCAAACCAGTCAGCAAGTAAGAATTTTGGAAATATTCTTATACTACTACCTTTGTGTTTTTGCAATTTATTCATTAAACAAATGTATTGAACACCTTCTCTGTTCTGAGCTCTGTTTTAAGTGCCAGGGATTCATCAATCAATAAGAGACATAAGATACATGTTCTCATGAAATTTATCGTCTAATGGGGGAGTCGGAAACAAAGAAAAAACAGAAGGACCATACAGGAAAATAAATATAAAACTATGATGATCACAATGAAACATGATGTATTAGAGAATGATCGAATGCTACTTTAGAGAGAAGTCTTGTGAGACTACAGCAGAGCAAGCAAAGGGCAGGCCGTGTGTGTGTGTGTGTGTGTGTGTGTTGGGCAGTGGTTACAACTGAAGCGAAATATGTAGTATGGGGCCTGACCATGAAGGAGATGTTGAATTTTATTCTAAGTGCTCTCAGACCACATTTCAGGATTTTGAACTTGTAAGTGATATGATGTCATGAAATGCATTTGTGTCTTTGAAAGGGTAACTCTGCTGTATGGAGAATGCTTTGTTGGGGAAGGGACGCAAAAACGGGAGCATGAAGACCAGGGCAGAGGGCATTTTCACAGCTGAGGCAGGAAGTGCCAGCGGCTAGGACGATGTTGGCCCTGCAGAAAACAGAGAGACAGGGATAGATTGGGACATGCTCTGCAGATAAGGGCACCAGGCCTTCCTATCAGATCCGCTACTTAAGATGAAGGAAGGTGAAGAACTAGGGACAATTCCTAGGGTTTTTATATGTGCTACGACTAGATGGACAGTTGTGCCAATCATCGAGACTGAGCGAACTGGGAGAGGAGCAATTTGGGGTTCACAGGAAATCAAACATTCTGTTTTGGACTTAAATTTAGGATATCTACTGGACATTCAGTATAGATGCCCAGTAGACCGAGCTGATGTGTGTGTGTGTGTGTGTGTGTGTGTGTGTGCATGTGTGTGTGTGTGTGTGTGCATGTGTGTGTGTGCGTGTGTGTGTGTGTGTGTGCATGTGTGTGTGTGTGTGTGCATGTGTGTGTGTGTGTGCATGTGTGTGTGTGTGCATGTGTGTGTGTGTGTGTGTGTGTGTATCTGAAGTTTGTGGAATATCAATAGCAGTAGTAATAGTAGTTGTAGGAGCCACTCATGCTTATTGAATGCCCCTTAAGTGTGACAATAGGTGCTGTCATCATCCTAACCACAGAAATAAGATTGAGATTAGATAACCAAGGTCACCCAGTTATCAAGTGACAGATCTGGGATTGAAACACAGATTATCTAGTTCTTGAGTTCATGCTCTTAACCACCCTACTAAATATAAATTTATGAATCATCATCGTTTGTTAGTATTTAAAGCCAGAGGACTAGTTGGTATTATTTATTTAAAAAAATGTAGCTAGAGAAGAAAAGGTGTTCTAGGACCTGACTCTCCAATACTCCAACAACTGGCAATTGAGAAAAAAATGAAGAACCTTCGATAGGACTAAAAAAGTTTCTGGGAAGCTAGGCAGGAACCCCAGAGAATAAGCCTCCTAGAAGCCAAGAAAAGAGTGTTTCAAAAAGAAGGTTATGATTAATTGTTTCAAGTAAAATGAGAACTGGAAAGCTATCAGTGGATTTGGTAACACATTTTTCAATATTGACCTTGATAAAAGTTGTTTCAGCAGAGTGGTAAAGTACTTGAAAAAGTAAAGAGAGAGGAGGCCCAGAAACACGGTTCGGAGGATGGGGTTTTGATAGCAGGTACAGCGCTTTGTCTATGTAACTGGGGTTGGCAGCGTGTTTCGTGATAAAGGTCGCATAGATGGGTGGCAGACACTTCTAAGTCACCTGCTTTTTTGATGGTGTTCCTGTTCTTATTTAGTCATCCATCGTTGCATAACCCCAGCCATAGTGGCTTAAAACAACAATAATCCTTTATTGCCTCTCATGGTGTCTGTGGGCAGGGACTTTGGGAGTGGCTTGGCTGAGTGTTTCTGGCACAGGGGTCTTTCAATAAGGTGGTAGTCAAATGCTAGCTGGGGCTGCAGTCATCCGAAGGCGTGGCAGGGGCTGGAGGACCCTCTTCAAGTTGGCTGACTCACATGACTGTATGTGGGTGTCTCCATAGGGCTGCTTAATTGAGCTCACAAGACCAAAGCAGAAGCTGCAATGCCATCAATGACCCAGCCTTGAAAGGTCTACACTGTCCCGGCTGCTGTAGCTGTTGGGCGCACAGTCCAGCCTTGTTCAGTGTGGGAGGCAATTGCACCAGGGCATGAAGAGCAAGCATTGAGGGTCATTCGGAACCTTCTTTGAGGCTGACTACCACAACTTACCAAGCAACTACCCCAATTTTGTTCAACATAGCTATAAACCCAGATGAAAATACTCAGCAACATGCGCCTCTTTCCTGTTTGCCTTCACCTCCCCCCTTTTCCTTGTCTGGATCACAGACACATTGGAGAAGTAGCAGCACTTGTACATCGTGAGGGCAACACTTAGGTGCTAAAGATGGTTTTGGAAGGTGCTCTCCCTTCCTGGGGAACAAATTTTCCACATTCAAGACTCAGCTTCAGGATGCTTCTTCCAGGACTTCTTCCTGAAAAATATGTAACCTCCAGCAAATATATAAATAAACAAATGAAACACACACACGCACCCCTACCTTTTATGCCCTTTGTACTTGGTGGAGTCTGTTGCAACATTTGTTTTATTTTTGGGTGGAGTATTTATTTGTTTGGAGTTTTGTCTTCCATTACTAGATCATAAGATCTTTGAAGGCAAGGAGAGTACTGCATTTGCCTCTGTTTCCCAGTGTCTAGCACATAGTAAGCACTCCACAAAAGTCTGTTGACTGTATAAGTAGTTCCAGGCCACGTATCTAGTCGACAGCCGGGGGCTAACACGATCCATCCCTGGCAGGCTTATCCATCCCTGTAAAAGCCTACAAGGGCTTATTATGAAGGACAATGTTCTGTAATGAAGTCGTCTTGCATATCTTTGGTAATAATCATCATAGAGGGAGAAAATGAGCATCTCTCTGTAATATTTATATTTCCTGGCAGCAAAGACATTCTCTTCTGTAATACTGCCTGTGAAAGCAGCAAGGAAGCCAAGAATATACAAGTTCTCCATGGTAACTGGGTCACAGCAGCACGCAGCTTGGCCAGGGCTTCAGATAAATGCAATAAATGGAGGTGAGCTTCCAGCAGCAGGACACGTGTGGGGCGGTGGAGCTTGCACCGAACAATCTCTCCCCACTGGGACCGCGGCACAAGTGCTGGTGCATCCTCACCACAGGGGGCAGTGGCGGCATGGCCCGATGGCATTTGTACTGTCTCACTACCTCAAAGTGCTGCGCTGACACCTCAGTTTCATCAAATCAACAGGCCACTTTTCAAAAATACCTCTTATGCTCTGAATGTTAACCCAAGAAGGAGATTTTACCCCAAACCGCCACAGAATTCTTTCTATGTATCCTTAGGCTCTCAGATCATTTCTCTCAGCTGCAAGCTGGAGAGCCAACTCCCTTCACCAGGCTTGGAAGAGGAACCATATTAAACATCTGCTTAGAGGGAACAGCTGTTTCATGCATGGCAATGAAAACCTCCCATTCAAATCCATCAACCCCTCCATCAAGGACAAGAGGTGCCAAACAGCAGCAGCCAAGTGGATGACCTTTGGCAAAGCCATTCCCAGGGTCAGGCTGTCAGCCAACGCACAGCTTTGTGTAAATTTGTGAAAATGAATCTGTGCATTTGTGAAAATTCATGCAAAGGAGGAAAATCAATTGAAGGGCAGAAAAAGAGCTCTGGAGTGACCGCAGACACAGAAAGCACCTCTGCAGGATACTTTCTTACAGGAAAGACCCAATCTCTAAGTGAGGCACTCTCACCAGTTCCACAAATATTAGGGAGCTACATGTAAGTAAAGGAAATCGAACTGGGTCAGAGATCCAAGTCCCTCCCCTGGGGACTTGGAAATTACGGAGCTGACGAGGAGATTGCAGTTTGAGCGTGGGTGCTTCTCTACCGTCACCAAAGTCAAGATTCATCATCTATAACTACATGAAGGAACAACTTTGCAAGGGTCCCAAAAAGCATGGCACACATGGAAATCCAAACATACCCCTGTGTTTGGAGAAGCCAAAGGTATTCTCCACAACTCAAGGTCAATTAAGCAGCAGGAGCCATCGGCGAACTTGCCAGGCCTCAGACACACAGCTGAGCCATCTCTGGAACAAGTGGCAGGAAGGATAGGAGAGATGGATGACTTCAGGTGAGGGAGAGGAGCCCGCACGTGCCCGTGGGAGGGGACGACTGTCCTACATTTACCAGCGGGCAGACCAAATGCGCGGCAGCAATCATATTCATAGAATCATAATCACAGAGTCGGAAACATTAGTGATGGAAAAAGACCGGTTGGGTCAGGTAGCCCGCCTTCCACCGTTGCAGCTCTGCTCCCTAAAGTCAATTCATTGGCCCAGTTTTTATCCTGTTTATAATTTGCAGAGAGAAGGCACCAGAACAAAATGCATTCTGGAACCTGTGGTCAAGGAGAAATCAAATTAGGAGGAACTGGACCTCTTCACAAAGGAGAGGAAAAAGCCCAGGGGCAGATAGAAAAGCAACAAGATCAAAACCCAGGCAGGTCTCAGTGTCCCCGGGGCTCATCCTTGATGGTCCTTGCTGGTCCCAGATGCGCTCAGTAGCAAAGACCTGCACCCTCTGCGTCTGCCCAGCCCAGCCCTGCCGTCCCTGATGGAGACTGACTATACACTTGAAATCTCAGCCCCCACTAATGGGAAGAACCAGAACTTCTGCAGTGACCCCCAGATGGCCGGTAACCTCTAGCCTCCATTCCTGAACAATTGTTGCTATACATTGTCCATACAATTGGTGTTCTCTCTCAATTCCCTATTTATACTTATATCCTCACCAGGGGTGAACCCTGCCATATATTATTTGAACCAGGACATATGTCTGGTTCCTATGGGCCTCTCCTCCAGAGTCCTGAATTATGGTCACTACTGGGTAAAATGGATAGTCAGACCTGGCACCTTGACTCTGGCCACCTAAGAGGAGTGTGATGCCTGAGTACAAAACAACTGTCCCCAACTGCTGGCTTCCAGCACTGCCTGTCTTAGCTCACAGTCTCCAAGCCCTTGCCATCACCGTGGTTGGAAGTAGGGACCCTGCCGGCCATACTGCTAGTGTATTTCTCCAGCCTGGGACCTCCAGGGCTTTCTTGCTCTCTTCTCCTCACCTGCCTTTGAGCTTCCTGTCTGAGTCACAGCAGAACCCATGGGGTAAGAAGAAAGCAGGGGTCTGGGAGGCTTCCGTATGAACACTCAGAAGGCCTTAGGTCTGGCCTCAATCTCCAGAGCTCTGAGGTAAGCTTGCTGCTTCTTTTCTCCTATTGCATTTTACTAAGTCAGTCACTGAGTTTACAGGAACAAAGATGTTACTGGGAGGGATTCTGAAATTAGTCTTACATGTGTAGTTCTGAAGAACAAATTAGAGAAATTCGCCAACCTCCGGTTACGGGCGGAATTGCATAGCCCGTTCCCTGCGAATGCGCATGCTGAAATCCTGCCCCCGGCACATCAGAATATGACTGCACTCGGAGACAGGGTCTTTAAAGAGGTGATTAAGGTGAGATGAGACCATCAGTGTGGGCCCTAATCCAAACTGACCGGCGTCCTTGTATGAAGAGGTCAGGAGGCAGGTGCACAGAGAAAAGGCCACGTGAGAGGCTGCAGAGGGCAAGTGACCGCAGGCCAAGGAGGGATGCCTCAAAGAAACCAACCCTGCCGCACCTTGCTCTTGGACTTTCAGCTCCCAGAACTGTAAGAAAATAAATTTCTGTTGTTTAAGCCACGCACTCTGTGGTATTTTGTTAAGGCAGCCCAAGCGGACTAATACTCCGCCCTTTCCAGCACACAGAACGGTGCACCATTTGGTGTCGTGCCCCACACTGTGAGGAGGTCGAATTCACATGAAGCTGCTCAGTCTCACAGAGATACCTGTGTTAATTCAAATATACATTCTGCATAGGGAGATATACAGATCTTCCAACTACACACATTTATGATAGATTGACGCACAGACAAACCGATCTGTAAAGCCCTGTGCAAGTGCCCTAACATCTTTTGGCCTTGGTTTTCTCATCTGTGAAGTGGGCATGCTAAGAGTATCTACCTCAGATGGTGGTTGTGAAGATGTGTAGAATCTTTAAAAATGCCCAGACCTATCAGGTGTATATAAGTCATACATATATACACACACTCATGCTTTCACCACATACATTATATTTATATGTAAATTGCAATATGGAAACATCATTTTTAAATGACAGACCATACTCTTAAAACTGGAAAGGACCTTAGAAATAATATAGCTTGTTCAATAATAGTTGATGACTATTGTCTTTATCATCAAAATGATACTGGTTGAACCTAGAAAGGTCATTAATTATGTTTGTGTTAACTTCTTGGTTTCTCAGGTTAATTGGTGTTACACTTAATACCTACTGGCTGCCTTAAGAGTCTGACTACAGCATCTACCAGTGAATAAACAAAATGTTATGCTGAGATCAAGAGAATGTAATTTGGCCTAAATGTAAGAGTCACAAAGAGTCAGTGATCATCTTAACTGAAAAATAAAAGGCCACGGGTCAGCTGGCCATGTATCAAAAATGAGTTTTTTCACAATGTAACAGCCAGGAGCACTTGGAAAAAAACATACGTGGAATCAGTTCTTAATATCACTGTTCAGGACAGCTGTCCAAGTGATCTGAGAATTAGCATCTAGGGATTAACAATTTTCATTCCAAAAGATTAAAATGGACACTCTCCCTTGATTCACGACAAGTGAGTTACTTTGCATTTTATGTATTTACTTTATAAACAAGTATTCCTGACAGTTTGTGACTGAGGCACGAGCTAACAGATCTCACAAAGCTGCTAAGTGAAGTAAAGTGTTCCAATTATTTCTGCGTCCTTGTTTTTATTGAGGTGTAATTTACATACAACCAAGAACACGGAACTTAAGGGTTCAGTTTGATGAGTTTTGACAAGTGCAAACGCTCATGTAACT
>CAUYSK010084700.1:0-108450 GCA_963575035.1 Avahi laniger
TGGTGGGTTGTGAGTCACAGGTGTGGAGTGAGTGTGAGTGCAGCATGCAGATTGTGTTTTTTGGTGCATGGGTCATGTGTGGAACGTGCTGAATTTGATTTTCCCTGCGTCCGTGATGTGGAGCACATGCGGAAATGCTGTGAGAGCAGCGGGTAGAGTGTATTTCTGATGGGTGCATCATGTGCTTCAAGTGCGGAGTTGGTGTGAGAGGAGCGTGCAAAGTGCGTTTTTCCAGGCGTGAGTCCTAAGTGACACGTGTGGAGTTCGTTTTTCTGCACGTGGGTTGTGTGCAGATCATGCGGAGTGGGTGTGAGAGCAACATGCAGAGTGCGTTTTTCCATGGTAGCTCGTGAGTGGCACGTGCACAGGGCGCATGAGAGTAGCATGCATTTTCATGTCGTGGGTTGTATGCAGTACCTGCGGAGTGGGTTTGAGAGCAGCGTACAGAATGCTTTTTTCCATTCATGGGTCGTGAGTAGAATGTGCAGTGTGTATTTTTACGTTCATGGTCGTGTGGGGCATGTGAGGTGTGGGTGTGAGAGCAGTATGCAGAGTGTGTTTTCCCATGTGCAGGTGTTGAGTGGAACGTGCAGAGTGTGTGTTTCCATGTGTGGGTCATGTGCGGCACATACAGAACACTTTTATCCACGTCTGCCCTACGTGCTTAGTGGCAGTGAGAGCAGCGTGCATTGTGCGTTTTCCCATGTATTTGTCATGAATGGCAAGTTTGGAGTGGGCACAAAAGCAGCTTGCAAAGTGTGTTTTTCCATGTGTGGCTTATGAGTGGCACATGCAGTGTACTTTTTCTATGCATGGGATGTGTGCGGCTTGTGCATAGTGGGTGTGAATGCAGCTAGCAGAATGTATTTTTCCATGTGTTGGTCGTGTGTGGCACGTGCAGAGTGGGTGTCAGAGCAGCGTGCAGAGTTCGTTTTTCCATGGGTTGGTCATGAGTGGCACGTGAAGAGTGTTTTTCCATGTTTGGGTCGTATGTGGCACATGTGTAGTGCGTGATAGAGCAGCGTGTAGAGTGTGTTTTTTGGTGAGAGTGTCATGTATGGCATGTGTATAAAGCGTGTTAGAGCAGTGTCCACAGTGTGTTTTTACGTGAGTGTGTCGTGTTTGGCACGAATGTAATGGGTGTCAGAGCAGCTTGCAGAGTGTGTGCATGTGTGTATTGGAATGTAGCATTTGTGGCATGTGGGTAGTCTGTATGAGAGCAGCGTGCAGAGTGTGCTTTTCAAACATATGAAAACCCCTACATTCACTCAGAGAAAGCAGGTAGACACTCGGTTGTCTCTGTGTTTGCATAACTCTGAGAACCAAAGCATTTTGTAGAGATTCTTGTCAAAAACACCTAAGAAAGAAGAAGTCGTTTCCTAGAAAGAGGATAATCTTTAGCTGTAGTGGTTGTTGCTGTGACTGTCTTTGGGGTCTTCTTCATAAATTCTTTGCATAGGCCAGTATCTAGAAGAGTATTTCCAACATTTTCCTCGGGAATTCTAATAGTTTCACTCCTTAAGTTTAAATCTGTTACCCAGCATGAGTTGATTTTTATGAGAGGTGAAAGGCGTGGATCCTGATTCAGTCTTCTACATGTGGCTATCCACTTTTCCCAGCACCATTTATTGAATAAGGATTCTTTTCCCCAGTGTATGTTTTTGTCTGCTTTGTCAAAGATTAGGTGGCAGACTTTTTTTTTTTTTTTTTGAAACAGTGTCTCACTGTGTTGCCCGGGCTAGAATGCTGTGGTGTCAGCCTAACTCACAGCAACCTCAAACTCCTGAGCTCATGTGATCCTCCTGCCTCAGCCTCCTGAGTAGCTGGGACTATAGGTATGTGCAAAAATCTATAGATTTTTTTTTTAGTTGTCCAGCTAATTTCTTTCTATTTTTTTAGTAGAGACAGGGTCTTGCTCTTACTCAGGCTAGTCTCGAACTCCTGAGCTCAAAAGATCCGCCCGGCTCGGCCTCCTAGAGTGCTAGGATTACAGGCGTGAGCCACTGCCCCTGGCCCAGACTTTTTCCGCAAGATAATGCAGTTAAATTCTGTCCCCAGGTCCATTCATTCTTCCTAGTAATCATTTATTGTCCCTCAAAAGATTTGTCTACCTTCCCTGGCTCCCCATCCCCTATGAAGAAGGGTATATAAGCATCTGTACCCTGCAGTCATTGGGCATCATTCTCCTGTGATTCCCCCATGCTGTGCATGTTCATAAAACTTTGTATGCCTTTTTCTACCACGAATCTGCCTGATAGTTCATTTTCAACAAACTCCCAACTAAATATTCTTTATTCTTCATATTATAAAATTAAGCATCATAGAACGTATTATATAGTAAGATCAGTGAATATTTAGGCTGAAGACAAAGAATAATTAAATTACGTAAACATTCATAGACTATAGGAATAAAATATGGAGAGAGACTACAGTCTTCATTTCTAGAATCAAGTCTCTGAATTACAATTAATTTACCCAAGGTCACAGCTAGTAAGCAGTATGGCCAGTTTCCAGACCGGGTGGTCTAGCTTCAGAGTCTATGGTCATTATTGCTTCTCAACTGTACTTTATCATCTCTTGA
This sequence comes from Avahi laniger, assembly GCA_963575035.1. Taxonomy (NCBI): domain Eukaryota; kingdom Metazoa; phylum Chordata; class Mammalia; order Primates; family Indriidae; genus Avahi; species Avahi laniger. The sequence goes on from CAUYSK010084700.1 coordinate 2,582, forward strand.
TTGTATCTTTCTAATGGTTTCCTATATGCTAGAGTTTTAGTACCACTAAAATACGAACTGCATGTATCCAGTTTCTTCTGTATCCTATATGCTGAGCACAATGCCTGAAGGCTTTGTACTAGAGGGCTTTGGAAATATTGCATAAATCGATTTGTGAATAAATAAATAATGAAGATGTATTATTTTAATTTTTTATTTTTAATTGAAAAATTAAAATTGTATATATTTATTGTGTACAATGTATTTTGAAATATGTATACATTACAGAATGAAGATGCACATTAAAATTCAATCTCTCCTGCTATCCAATAAATAATCAGACTAATCAATTGCTTGCATTACAGCACTTTCCTGATCAAAAAATATGTATTGAATCACCATTTTTCTTAGCATAAATTATATTTTTTATTAATTTGAAAACTCATTGAATTTAAAAAATTATCTAAGAAATTAATTTCACAAGGCCTACTGCATTTTTCTCTTCATGCTGATAGTAAATCACAGATCTGCAGACTCTTCCAGTTATCAGAAAAATAAAACCCAGTGTGCAAAGAATACCGAAAGTAGAAAAAGTCATATTTAGATTAATTTTAATGGTTAAGAGCAATATCCAGAAAATTGCTTTTTGAATATTACAAAAATTTATGAAAATTACAACTATTGCTTGCATAAGTCTAAATTCTTCTCCATTGTTGTTTCCAAATGTATTTATATAAAATCTTTCCTTTTCTATTTTCTTGTGTATGTATGCCACCATCGTTGAATGCTGCATGTGAGAAAAATGAAGGAATTTAAATTGCAATATTAAAGAAGTAAAGTGTAGTGGTTAAAAGCACAAATTTTGCAGCTAGAACTTGAATTCCTGTTGTGCAACCTTGGTAATTTTCTTAACCTCCATGTACCTCAGTTTGATTTGCAAAATGGAAATATAATAGCACTTCCTTTAAGAACTTGATGTGAGGGTTAAATCAGCACCTGTCACATGGTAAGTATTAGATAAGTATTAACTATTTTTATTATTGGAAAAAAGATTCTCACATATTTTATTATCATTTGTTGTCTTTCATTTTAATCCTGATTTAGCCTTTCTATTCAGAATAAAATTATTAATTCAATAATTAATCAACAAAATATAACAAAATTAAAAAAGATTTCCCTCTTCTTAAATATATTTCAATAAAAGTTATTTTTAGATATAAATTATACAGATTATCACTTAAATGTGAATTTTTTTAGGAATAACTGAAAAAAATTAATTATCTAATTTTAGAGTTTCTCTTCACTTTCATTCTATGTACATTACATTAAAGAAAAGCAGTGCAGTATCTAACATGAATGATAATTAAATTATGAGTTTAGTGTAAGTGTATAATGTTAGCATATACTTTTCCTGTATGTGCATACTACTAGAAAAAAAATTTCAAACTGTGGGTTTCTCAATTTCATTAAATAAATTCGGCAATTACTGTTTTTATATTGTAGTATAACATCACTGGACATCACTTCAATGCTTCATGTTAATGTGCTTCACGTTCATGTGCCTCACAGTTTGAGATTGTATACTGGAGATAATAGAACAGGTGAACCGTGAAAGTTTTCTGCCACTACATTTGGTCTATTATCCTCTGACCAGCAATGCTAATCACAATTTATTATTCATAGACAGAAAAGAAAAAGAGCACAGTGATACATCAGGACCAAAATATTCCTTGTTCTTGATGTCAAGGATCTGTCTGAAGGTAGTCTACAAACAGAAAAATCTCAGTAGGCAGAAATTCTGTTTGCTTATATACTATTCAACTGGAAGTAAGTTCCAGTGAGAAAATTCAAGCGCCTTGCTGCTTCTATGCATTATTCATTATAAATCAATAAACATATGCCCTAGTCATCCAAATGTAGGTGCCAAAGCCCCAGTGGACATAATTGACCAAAATTTAGAGGTTCACTATAATCATTTTTTCCAATATTTGATGAAATACGAGATGACTGTGCTTTGGGCAGCAGCCTTTTGTTTAAGACATGTACACCATGTAATGCAATATTTTATCATTTTTCTTTTCACAGAAATCAGCTCCTTCTATATTGTTTTGAAAAAAACAGAATTACAGTGGATGTCTGCTGCAACCAATTGGATGAAATGATGAGAATGCCTGCAATTAAGCAGCCCAGATTGGCCAATCCTCTTACAAGACAATGTTTGACCACATGTTGCATAAACAACGCTGCTCAAACTACAGGAGCTGGACTTGGAAACTCTATGTCATCCACCGTATTCACTAGACTTTGCACCAACTAACTAACACTTCTTTCAGGCCTCGGACCACTTCCTGCAAGGAAGAATATTCAATTCTGAACAAGCTGTGGAAAAGATCTTTTGAGATTTGATTGCCACTCTCTCGCCAATCTTCTTCTCTGATGGCATATACAAGCTACCATTAAGATGACAAAACTGTGTCGACAGTTTAGGTGCATACTTTGATTAATTGCACTGCTTCTTGTTTGAGATATAATAAACTACACTTTTGATTTAAAGTCGGACATTTCATATTCAATGACCCGAATACTAATAAAATGGCTAACATTTATTAAGTGTTTTTTGTAGCCAAGATCTGTGCTAGGCACTCTACATTCATAACATCATTTGTGTTTCATTATGAGGAAGAGAATATCTCCATTTTGCATATAAAGAAACAGGAGTATAGAAAAAAGTTAGCATCTAGACAGCTATAATTTGAACCCAGGCAGTTCTGGGACTTAACAATTATTTTATTAACTCAAGCATGTTTGCCACAAACTCATTTGGTGCCATGCCTGAATTATAACTCTCCATTTCTCCCAGGTACATTTAACAATGAGGTAACACATCATGTAAGAAATTTTAGAGAAAGCCAATAATATTGCAGGGAGTTGAGGCTTTCCTAATACTCCCCCAGCCAAAGAAGAACTTTCCCCGAAGATTGTATTTCTTAATAACACAGAATAAGGACTTCTTGGAGTGCCTTCTTGAGCCTCATTTTTCAACAAAACAACATGTTTGCTTCTTTAGGCAGTCACAAGGGTCTCTGAGTTGTCACGTTTAATTCTTCCCACAGCAAATGTTTCAGTCCAGAACTTCATTTCTTGTTTAGATTACTTTGTTAGTTTAACTTTATTTTTCCCTTTGCATATCTCTCTCCAACCTCGTCTCACTACCATACGACCTGCTTTGTTATTTCTAGAATGGTAAAACCCATCATGTTACTCTGTGATGTACAGATTTTCATGGTACTTCACTGCTTAACAGAGTTGAAAACTGACCATCTGGACAAATATGACCCATAGACTGTTTCATCTAGCTAAGAAAATATTTGAATTTGAAAGCCTTGTGGCTGGGCATGTATTCTCCAGTTCCACAGCCCTTAACATTCCCCACTATCTTTTGCTATTTAGATTCATACATGTACAATAATTGCTGGACTTATGTGGACAGTAGATTTTGTGCTTTTAAAAATTAATTAGATAAAATTAAGCTTTTATGGTCCAGGAGGTGGTATGGTCTTAAAGTGATCCTGCCTCAGTTCAAATCACGTTTACTATGTTTTTATGGCAAGTTTGTCATGGCAATACCGTGACCTTGGGCAAGTAACTGAATCTTTCTGTTTCTCAATTCCTCATCATCTGAGTGGGAGAATAATGTCACTTACTACAATCTCACAATGTCATTGATATTTTGCAACAAGAGATCTTAACCCAGTCTTTGGTCCAGAGTGAGGGTTCATTTGACATTAATTATAATTATTTATTTTTATACATTCTCAAGTTCAAAGTAGTCAAACTGATCTCTACCCCTTCATCAATACAAACATCCTGTGTTCTAACCATAATTGTCTTTCTCACACACAATGATATGTTTCTGCCTAGTTGCATTCTAATATCTCCATCAAGTATTTTCTTTTCTGCCTTTTTTGCCTATTTTTCTCTTCATCCTCTAAGACCGAGATCCAATTTCATTTCTTCCCTGTAGCTTTACCTGACCCTTCCAGGGAAAGTAATTTATCTTGTCTTTTCATAATATTTTTTGCACACCTCCAATATGGCATTTCTCACATTAAAATGTAATTAATTATTTATAATAACTAACATTTGTTAAATACTTACTATTTGACAAGTATTATGCTAAGTATTTTACATATACTAGAGTTTCAAAATAATTTTCCTTTGTTTATTTGTTGTTTTTTGAGAAAGAATCCTGCTCTGTTGCCCAGGCTAGAGTGCTACAGCATCAGCCTAGCTCACAGTAATCTCAAATTCCTGGGCCTAAGTGATCCTCCTGCCTCAGCCTCCGCAGTAGCTGGAACTATAGGTGCATGACCCCACGCCCTGCTAATTCTTTCTATTTTTAGTAGAGATGGGTCTTGATCTTGCTTAGGCTGGTCTGTAACTCCTGAGCTCAAGCAATCCTCCTGCCTCGACCTCCTGGAGTACTAGGATTACAGGCATAAGCCACCATGCCCAGCCTTAAAATAATTCTCAATGTCATCTATTATTAACTCCATTTCTCAGATTCATACATTTAATTTTATCCAATTTTATTGTATTTGACAGAAAAAAGTAAATTGCTCAAGTACACACTGTTTGTAAGTGGCTAAGCTAGGATTTAACTCAAGACTATATGATATCAAAGCACCATTCTTAATCATGACAACATGAGTAATAAGTACCATGTTCATCATTGCTTAAATTTCAGCATCTAGACAAGCCTCTGACCAGTACAGGCACTCAAAAAATGTAGATGTGTGAATCACATCATGAACTTGTCCTTAGAGAAAATGGAGTACTTGAAAATTTCTAGTAAAAGCATACAAAGGATCTTTATCATTCCTGGGAGAAATTTGATAAAAGACTACCATGATATTACCATTATCAGAGAGATCTAAGGCTCTGAGTAGTCTCTGGCTTCAATAGAAATACTTTGGATACCAAAGCAGGATACCAGGTGGGAACCTACAGGACAGACAAAATGGAAACATTTTGACTCTTAGAATGAATATAGTTTATAAAAGCAGTTATCAGTTAGCTATTATTGCAAAACAAGCCAAAACAAAATGTTGTGTCAGAAGTCAATAGCCATTTATTTTTTCTCACTTGCCTATAAATCATCTAGGCAGTTTGGATGACCTATGTTGGGCTCTCCTGATATTGGCTGCACTAACTCATGATATGTGGTCAACTGAGAGTTGATTATGGGTTGGCTGAAGTTGACCTTGGCTAAACAAGGTAGAAAGGTACAAAGATACACTCTTAAAGAACCTTCTAAATAGTAGAATAAATGATATATATAAAGCCAACTCTAATTCAATCATTATGTTATACTTGGTTCAAAAAATATATTTTCATTATGATGATGGAGGATGATCTCATGGAAGTCACATTCGGGGAATGGCAAATGATCCAAACTGAGCAAAACATAAACAGGTATAGGAAAGAGCTCAGGTAGAAATGGAAAGTTGAGACCTAGTTTATGCTGGGTTATTTTGGATATATTTCATATCCTTTATGCAGTTTCTTCCTTGGGTATTTTATATTTAATTTTGAAGCAAAAAGAGAGTTAAAGGAAGATGCAATTATTCATTTGCTGGTAGAGGGACAGCTCATTTGCAGAATCATGCGTCTTAAATGTTGCATGACAGATTTCAAAGTAACTGTAAAATTTTGCTTCAATGTTTCAGATAAAAATGTTTGAACCAAATAGAACTAAGACTGCTAGTCCCTTTAACAAGCACATACAAGTGCTCTTATTTCATAAAGAAAGTTTTTTCCTATTAGAAAACATGATTAGTAATATAAAAATTCCATGTACTTTTTTCTGTTCAACTTTTCCTTATTGTTGCAAAGTAATCGGTGTTGAGATGTCAGGGGCAAGGATTTCTTTTCCTATGAAGTGATTTAGTGATGTGGAGCTTGTTTTCACTAGTGAAGGCGATAACTGCAAGTAAGAGAGTAACAAAAGCAATAGTACCTGTCTATAGAGCTCTCTCCAGAACAAAAACATGAGAAGTAAGATACTCAGCTGCTCTTCATTACTGTCCAGACTTCTGAAACTGATCCCTTTCATCAACTATAATGAAATCTAACAATAAAAAATAAAAGTTATCTGGGAATTTTAGTGTAACAAACTCACCCAGTCTTGCCTTACATAGTGGTATTGAAATTAGCCTTTTGAAGTACCATTGAATTCAGGGAGCTAAATATAAACCTTTTTATTCCAAAAGTTTTCAAATGAGAGGTAAGTTCTATATTGAATTATATTTTATGAGGTAGATTCAAATCTGCTTCAAAAAATGTTAAATGCTAAGTACCTTATGTAATGTATTCAAAGTACTTACTGCTTTTTAATTTTTTTTAGACCGACTATTCAAAACTTGAGTTAAAACTTTGTTCCCCATTTAAACAAACAGAAGAAAATTTAACTTAGCCCTTGGCTATTCTTACAGAACCACCTAAAGGAGTAACATTAGCTTTACATTTTCTTCCAACTCTTTTTTCAATTGTATTTACAGAAAAGGAATTTTAGAGGTTCTTCTTATCCTGTTCAACTTATTAAGACCCCATTACAGATTTTTAAACATCCACTTTAATCCAGCTGACATTACTTTAAACCCATAAATTTTTTCTGATTGTTGAATTATCAGTGAGCTTTGTCTAAATGACAATCAGAAATTCTGGGTGTTATTACAAAAAACATTTATCATTATGTTATTTCTTGCCTTTCAGGAATAATTAGGTAAATATTCGAAACTGTTTTCCATACCAAAGTTTTATGATTATATTTTTCTAGGCTTTTAATACCATTAGAAATGTGCATATTTAAATACATAAAATTGAGCTTCTGTAATTGTAGATTTGAATATATCTAATTTTTGATTTTAGTAGCATAAAACATTGTTAAATAAAACTATTATTAACTTTGATTTCAGGTTTATAATTTTTATGCAACATAATGCTATTCAGGCATTTATCCTATATTATATACATTTACCTTTTTATATAAATGTTTCTTAATTATGTGCCAGTGAATAATGCATTCCACATCCTCATGATGTTTAACTAGAGTTTGAGGAACCAAATAAATACTGAAATAAATCCTTTATTTCAAACAATAAGTTTCTGCCTGTTGATATTGCTAAAAATTGTATTCATGTACTTAACTCATCTGTGTTTGATTCAAAATAGTTTCTGCCTAGAAGAAAGATATCATTTATCTGAGCTAATATGTTTAATATGTTTGTCAACATAATATTCTGACATAGTATGTTAATACGTCAAATAGCTCTGGAAATCTGAGTGTCTATTGTGTACATGTTAATCTCATAGGATGAAAATAGTCCAGAACTTTTCGAAGGCAAAATAGCCTAAGAGTTAAAAGCACAGATCCGGGAAACAGGTTTTCTGGGTTTGCCTCTTGGCTCTGCCATTATTAGCATCAGGACAAGTTATTAAACCTGTCTCATCTGTCCCTCAATGTATTTATGTGTGAAAAAAAGTTGTTGCTTCTGAAAATTTAATGACTATGTAGGGGTGTGGGGATGTGTGTATAAATATGTGAAACTGCCTTTACACATGGATAAAGGAGTGCAAGGCGAGAACTGTGGTAAGAGCCTGGCTAAAAATAAGGCACGGGCCCAGCTGAAAATAGTGATAATAGTTAGCCACTGTCCTGTTTGTTTCTCTGTAATTGCTACTCTGTAGCCACATAGCTGGTGATCATAAAGATTCTTAGCTTTATCCATAGATAACATCACCTTTTTGAAACCTAGGAGTAGTTTCTTTCAGGTCCTGCATTCCCACCCAGACCAGTGGCCCATACTGAGGACCTTACTCAACTTGTCTTGTGACTCCCATCCAAGAACTCGGTCAGCAAAGAAGACAATTTCTACAACCCTATGGTTCCACCCCAAGCCCAACCAATCAGCAGACTCAATTGCCTATGCCAGCCAAACTGCCTTTAAAAATCCTATCTCCCAAATTCTTGGGGAGGAGGATTTGAGAAATTGATCCTGTCTCCAAGCTTATCGCTACGTGGAATTAAAAACTCTCTCTCTACGGTAAACCCTGCTGTCTCGGTGTATTGGCCTCCTCTGGGGCAGCGGGCAAATGGAGAACCCGTTTGGGTGGCGACATATGCATGTGCATATATACATGTATTTACTTGTAAAACACCACAGTGATACCTAGAACATCCAGCTTCTTATCTCTTTTTATTTATTTATTTATTCCGGATATTATGGGAGTACGAACATTTTGGTTACATGTATTGCTGTTTGCCCTGCCCAAGCCGGGGCTACAAGTGTGTCCCTCCCCCATACAATGCGTTCCACTTCCATTAGTTGTGGGTTCAACCCGTGCACCCCACCCCCGACTGGCTCCCAGTGAGTATTACTACCATGTGAACACCTTAGTGTTGGTTAGTTAGCACCAATTTGATGGTGAGTACGTGTGGTGCATGTTTTTCCATCCTTGTGATACCTCACTTCGAAGGATGGGCTCAATCGCTATCCAGGATAATATAAGAGGTGTTAGATCACCTTGTTTTCTATAGCTGAGTAGTAGTGCATGGTATGTATATATCGCATTTTATTAATCCACTCATCTATTGATGGGCACTTAGGTTGTTTCCACATCTTTGCAATTTTGAATTGTGCTCCTATAAACTTACCTCGTGCATCAGCACAAAACCAAAGGTCAACCAGGAGCACTATGAATCCACACAAAGTACCTGCACAAGAGCTTTCGGAAAAATTTCAAAAATTTGAAACTTTGACATGACTATAAAAAATAATGTTCTTTGTCTAGATGAGAATTAATGATCATTGATAAAAATGAAAGAATAATTTCCTTTGGGGCCTGGAGTCTAGAGTTAGACATTAAGAGAGAAGTATACTGAGAGGCCTTTCAACCAAGGCAATGGGAGAGCAATTCTAATTCAAACTTCAGAGATATGCATATGTCTCTCTGAGACTTACATATGGCGAGGATAGACTTAGTATATATTTTGTTCATGACTAATATGTTGGATTTTTTTTTTGTGCAATAAGAATCACAAAATTGAAACTTAAACTCTCAGCTATAGTGACATTTCTCATTGTCAAAGGAGACTGTCATTTCTAACATACTCCTCTGCTCAGCACTCCCTCTTATTTTCACAGCAATATTTAAAAGTTTCTCTACTCTTCTCAAAACACCGAATCACCTTTCCATTCAGGCTCAGAGGGTAACGTTACTTCTTATCTCACATGAAAATGGAAAGCTAACAAATAATAACTACCTGAACATCCCAACACTAAACCCTAACAGAATGATCCATTTTTTTATTTCCTGTTACATTAGATCATCCCACATCTAACTTTCTTCTTTAAAAACTATTTATTTAGTTTTTATTAATACTTAGTATTATACAGAAATATCACCTCTCTTTCCTGGAACATAGATGCTGTCTTTTATACTGATTTCTATTCATTATCATCATTTAAGCCTGTTCAGGTCTTTCCCATTTTCAAATTTAAGCAAAACAAAATTTCAACACCACTAAAAAGAAATCAAGTGAAAAACTAAAACAATTACTTGATACCGCTATTTTTCTATCACTTAAATTTTGGTGCATAATAAGCTACCCAGAAATTACCTAGTGGCCTAAAGGAGTACACATTGATTACTTTCATATTTCTCTAGATTGGCTGTGTAGTTCTTATTGTCTGGGCTGGTTTTTCTGTGGCTGGAAAGTTTAGTATGGCCTTGTCCAAATGACTGACAATTTGTGGGCACATTGGTCTCACGGTTGGGTAGCTCAGCTGAAATGGCTCATGTTCTCCCATCTTCTAGTAACTTTACCTGACCTTTACAAACTGTTCATGAATGCTAGCACTATCTTAGGAACTTAATTTCTTCCCTCTACAAGAAATATTTAATAAGAGGTATTATGCCATTTTCTGGATATATAGGAGAATCATAATATCATACTAGTATTTGTACAAATATAATTTAAATAGTCATGTATCACTTTATATCAGATAACACTGTTAAGAAAAAGACATGACAAACCAAGAGAAAAATATAAGAGATGCTAAATGGTGCAGAATTGCACCTAAAATTGAGCCACATGACTGTTACTATTGAACATCCAAGACCTAAAAATATTTATGATGGATTAATATTTTTATAACTTAAGATGACATCTTTGTGGTAAGGCAATTAATGCCACTTACAGAATGCCTTAGGAAAGACTTTGCTTTATTTTTCTGACTGAAATGAAAGCACTATTAACATCTCAGAAATAACATTCACAAGTGTACACATAATGCCTAAATTATGTAGTCTAATCCCAAGCATAACTGAGGAAATTCAGTAAGTGCAGCCAATGCTTTAGAAGGTGCAGGTAAATTGTCTGTGTCTCAAACTTGTTGGCTAAAGCACTTCAGCACTCCAGAAAGAATAGCTTCTTCTCTCTCTCTAAAAAAAAAAAAAAAAATTCCAGAAGGCTCAAGTACACATTTATAGTAAAAAGTAATATCAAGGAGTAAAAATTTAAAGATGCTAAAATATGTGTCAGTTTTCTCCCAAATCTTTTTCTCATATGACTTCTTCCTGGAGACCCCCATCTCTACAGAGATATCCTCCTGGATAGGCCTGCCTCTCGATAAAGTCATTCCTGTAACTGGAAACTGCCCTTACCTATCCTTGTGTAAACTTCGTATTTTCTCTTATCTCAGTATTAAACTAAAAAATGGGCACATAATCACAATGATAGATATTGTCATAAATCTAGCATTTTTCAGTAAAAGTCTAGAAAACTTGAGTTGCCCACGACCACAGCATTAAAACAAAATCAAGATTTAAACATTAGTGTCCCTTACATTCAACCACACATATTAATTATGCTAATGTCCTAATAGTCACTGCCATAATGTGCTTCCCTTCTGGACTTTTTAGCTATTTTTACTTTTACAAAAGTCCCTGAATTTTAGCACATATTTGGCAAAAAGCGTCATTAGGTTTTGCTTACTCTACCTACATGTAACAAGAGTTTCAGTCACATGAAATCTATGAAAATATTTTCAGATAATGATTTTAAATACATAAAATAAATATATTTGGTAGCAAATAAAATCAGTTGTATTGAAATGTAGTTATTTAAATATAAAAATGTGATATGGTGACTTATGTGCTCTTAAATAAATTAACAAAAATACATTTAAAAAATTGGCAAAGTGTATTATTTAGTTTTAATTAGAACATTATACTGTAGGGTAGTCTTTAACTTACCTCTTGATTAAGCAACAATTGAAAATAGTGAACCCTGGAAAGTAACATAAGGAAATATGACTTTATTTAAAGTTTGGTGGCTGAATGACTAGGCAGAGAGTTTTTCCTTGCTGGCCAGGTAGGTTACATGAGTCTCTGCAAACAAGAAGGCCGTGATTGGTAATTTCAAAGTAGAAATGGGAATAAATATTATTAATATTTTGAGAAAGCTTCAACAACCATAATATGATATGAATATATTTGGAATTTCTCTTGGTTGCAAGTTTATAGATATTTCTATTATTATTATAGTTTGCTGCTCACATTCACATAAAACGATATGATAAATTGGAGTTAGACCTTGGCAAAAGTAACAATGTAGTTTGTTTTCCATTCCTCATTCATAGCCTTCCTGAATTCTGATTTAAATCTAGATGTAAGATGTAGAGTAACAGAGCCCAGAAACATCACTTAGAAGAGTTTAGAATGCACATTAAAAAGATATTTTTAAAGTAGAAGATTAAGAAAACTGTGAACTTGGGTGCTTTTACAAGTCAAAGGATCATGGAGGTCTCAGAATGGGTGGTAATCGAATACTGCCAAAATGTCATTGCTATGTTATTTTATGGTTAAACTGAGGCAGGAAGAAATTAAAAGATAATTCAAGAGTCAAAACTACACATTAAAGTTTCAAAGAACATAAGAACATAATTTTTGTTTTGAACCGCCTGGGCTCTTTTTTAAATTGCCCCTTGGCAAATTTGTTTATGTGTCATTTCCTCACCTCATCCCTCTGCTCACTTCATAATCATCCTACTCCCTGGCTACAATTAACGCCTGGGCAACTTTGCCTTTCACTTACACGTTTTACTGTCCTTCCAACTAACTGCAATCACAGCAGCATAGCTGTTCCACACCCACTCACTGGTTCCCGTTGCCCTAGTCTGATCCAGGAACCCGGTGCCTCTCACCTGCACGAATGAAATCATCTCCTGGTTTATGGGCCTGCTCTGGTTTCTCCTTGTTACAGTCTAGCCTACATGGTGCTTATAAATTTCTCTAAAATGAAAATAAGATCATGTTATTCCAAAACCTAACAAAATCTAAACTCTTCTGTCTGGCAATCAAATTCCTCCACTATATGGCCTTGATTTATTGACCCCTAATCTCTTAAGCACCATATAATTTCCACAACTGATGTCATCATGTCACTGTTTTGGTGTGTTCTATGCTTTCTTTTGTCAAAATCTTTCTGTATCGGTATATTAACTCCACTGGTTTCAACACTAGTTCACCTGGAATCGCTTTAAATAAATGATCAAATGATACAAAATTCAATTGTCTTTAAATGGTTTTACATATATGTGGAAATCCTAAAAAATGACATTTAAATTTAATTAAATTTTGATTATGTAACTAAACTTAAAATTTTTTACCTTGTGAACAATTTAACAGATGACAAATTTTCCTAAAATTATCACATGATAATTTTCTTCGTGCTGACTTTGGGTGATTGTGCTACAGGTGATTTCTTGTCTACAATACCTTTACTCTTTCTCCGAATATCTAAAGCCTACTTCAGCTTCCTGATCAGGTACATCTTCTCCATATCCCAGTTGCCGATTCTACCATCCTGAAATAATTATTTTTCCCTTCCTTTATAGTCAATTTCACTTTAAATACAAAAGGTTGTCAGATAAATCACTTTGCATCAGTGAAACATTAGTGTATGAATTTGTGAATATGTGAATGTCTCTCAGTTTGTGAAGTAACAGATTTTAATCTTTTATAGTTTATGTAATTTGAACCAAGCTGCAACACAAGCCAAGACACAGTTACAAATCATTCACCGCTTTGTAGAAGAAAGAAGAAAATGATGACACTCTGAATTCCATTTTGATGATTTTATTTTATTTCATTTCAATTCTATGGCTGCTACATAAAATACATTGTATGTATAAAACACTGAAGAGAAAAAACTGCAGCAGCTTAAGCAATCATTGCTATGTCAGTTTGCCCATTTACCATTCACGGAAAACTCAGCTATATCATTTTATGTAATTCCTTCTGTAGGTAACATCTAAATGTAATTCTTTTTTTTTTATTATATATTTCAGGGTATTGTGAGAGTACAAACATTATAGTTACACTTTATGTCTTTGCCTCACCCAAGTGCGGGTTAAAGGCATGCCCCTCCCCCCTGCAGTGCTCCCCGTGTCCTTTAGTTGCGGATTAACGCCCCCCGCAATCCCCCTAATCCTTGGAGAGTATTTCTGCCATGTGATCACTCTGTAGGTAACACCTAAATGTTCATACAGATGATAAGTATGCTATATGCAAAAATGACTTGAGGACATCTGGATAGCGCTGGAAAGTGATAATTAGTGCCCTGATTTTAAGCATCGTCCTTCCCTTTATGCATCAATTAGTTGTTAATTTATCTGTAATAAAATAAAAACAAATCACTAGATTTCATCTGTAAAGAATATTATCAACTTGCCTCAGTACCCTTAGAAATATCTCCATTCATATACATTGACATCATTAGGAACATTTAGTCCTAAGATTTTTAACTCAAACTACTGCGGTGTTTTCTTTTAAAGACAAAGACCAGCATTTCTGATCCAATAAATCTCCAATTTATTGACCCTTCAAGCTATTTGCAGAATGAACTATGTTCTTTTGGAAAGCCAACTCATAAGTGCTTTTTATTTGCTTTGTGACTTACATTGTGAATTTACTTGAAATTTTATGGTACATATAATTCTAAGGCTTTAAATCTCTCCCTGGCCTTTAAATAAAGATCAGTGCTTAGTGATTAAGTCCCTTTAGCTAAAAATTATTATAAAACAAAACAAAATAAAAAATAAAAAACCCAAAAAAACAAAAAGGAAGATTTTTCTATTGCTAAATATAATCAAAAGAAAGACAGCTGAGTAAAGGACATAGACTAATTGATTGATTAGCCACAAGTGGAGCAACCACTAAACTTTTTGAATCTCTCTTTAAAATGAGGATGTCAGATCAAATAACACTTAAATTTATTGATAAATTTGACATTTGCCAGGATATCTGTGATTATGATAGAATCATATCTGTGATTATGATAGAATTTGCTAGATTCAAAATAAAATAAATAATTAGATTCATGCCTTTGCAAAAATGTCTTTTCTAATTTTTTTCTTCATTGAGTATCTCCCTTTGCCACTAGTGTCAGTGGCACAAATATCAGCATCTTTAAAGTTGTTTTCTGTATGAATTTGGAAGATCAATGTTTTTTGATCAAATAATATTTGATTGTTTTTTTCATGGATGTTCACAGTGCACCAAACTTTTAAAACATTTTTTACCTTTGGCAGAATCTTAACATAAAGGCATGTCCTCTCTTTATCATCTCTTCTGTATTAAGTAGTCATTGAACTTTGGCAACTGTAACTTGCTAATAACTGCAGGCCCCAGTTGCCTTGCCTGAGCAGTATTTCAGAGGAAAAAGGTAAATTGGCTCCCAATAGAGAAACTTGGCAAATCCATCCGCAACACACTTTTACTCAGATCTCAACTAAAACAATAGTCAGCACTTAATGAATTGATATCACATTTTATGTCTTTCCAGACATCACTTAATATTTTCTTGTTTGCTGGTGCTTTTAGAGATTTCCCTTGTTGATAATGTTTTTGTGCTGCTACCAAGCCTAATTTGGCTTTTAGCAAAGCCTTTGCATTTTTTATAATAAAGTCATTTACAGATGCCCATAGATAAATTAGCACCACAAATGCAGCTAAATTGCATAATCACAGCCATTGATTTTGTGTTAGGTTTCAAGATGTATAGATACCTCATGGCATCTCTGTCAAAGAAAGGGAGAGCCAAAGCCCTTCGATTTCCAGAAAACAGAGGAAGCTATCAAGGGATGAAAGAAAAACACAATGTTCCCAGTAAAATTCCTATGTGTTCGTAGATCCTCAGCAGAGTGATACCACTTTACTCTGACATTTAAACACATGTGAAGGTGAAGGCTAGCATGCATGCACACACAACACACTTACACACACACTCACACTCTCATTTTTTAAGAGAACACCCAGCCATATAAGATTCTAGTAGAAATAGCTGCCATAGTTGATCCTGACTCGTTTGTCTTTGAATTACCAAGGTGAAAACTAATTTATATTTTAGTTACTTAAATAGATTTATTCTTATTTTTGGTTATTTTTCTATATCTCCCTAAAATTCATACTTTCCAGTATAAAAGGAATATTAGAGGATTGATATACCATTGTGGAATTTCCCCAAATTGAGCCAAAGTACACAGAGAGTTATTTAGTTTCTATCTCAATTCCAAATACTTGAGCAATTCTACACTATATACTCTAAGGTTGTAACTGTGGAATATTATGGCTGGTCATTGGAAATTATCACATTTGAAATCTCCTGAGAATAAAGAAAAATCAAATTCATGGGCACTGTGATGTAGAGAAAATCATATTATTAGCAGAACTCATACCGGCTTTCCTTTGGGACTCCCTGTACCAAATGATGCTAGATTTCAAGTACTTTTAAATATGGCTTCTAGAATGCTTTCAAGTCATAGAATCATTTCCCTCAGACTAAAATAAAACTATTTATAGAATAAAAGTATCATTTGTTCAGATAAGAATATAACAAAAAGATGAAGTAAATGGGAATAAACTAAGAATAAGTTCTATATTCAGCATTTAAATATAAAATTTGTACCATTAAATCCCTCTTAAAGTTAATTTAATTCCTTAGTAGTCTAGAAATAACAAACATAGTGGAAAGATCAAAATTTGGGAGTCATGTCAACTTAGATTTGATTTTCAGCTTTAATATTTTTTTACTTCCTTATTTAACTTCCAGATTCTCAATTTTTCTCCTGTAACAATAATGTAAGTACCCCCACCTTCTATGCTCATTGTGAGAATTAGAGTCATAAGTGATTTAGCATAGCTCAGCACAAATAAGCATATGTAAGTGGTGCCATTTTCTGTTAGTCTGTTTCCAAACGAACAAAGCCTGCGTAGCTGACTCTGTGCTGTGCTTCCTAGATCCTCTTTAGGACTGAAGGACTTAGTCTTCTGGCTGCTAGAAATGCTCCTGATTGACAAGCCTAAACTTTTAGCCTTCAGCTGAAGCAAGACACCTCACCTGAGGTCAAGTCCCCTTTCCAAACACAGCCTACACTCAGTGATTGGTTGATGAAATGTTTATAAAAGCCTGGCCATCCCACTCCAACTCCTTTAACTCTCAAGGCTCTCTCAGCTTCATTCCTCACATGAAGTGCCTGCATCCTTGTTCCAATTGTGCCATAACTTGTCTTACCCCTTGACTACACCTGCTTCCTTCCTTTCCCCCACAAGTTTGATGCTGAGTATTCCCCCCAAAACTCCTACAGCTAATTTCCACCTCAGACTACTTTCTACAAAACATGAAACCTACATCTTGTTGAAAAGTTTACTGTTTAAATTTTATAGTAAATTTCTCTGGAGTAAAATTTTCATGGTATTTTTTCCTATAATTTTAATTTTAACCTTCGTATATTATTGTATGTAAGAAGTGTCTCTTGTAAGCAGCATATGAATGAGTTTTGTTTTTATTCAGTGTGACAATTTTTGTTTCTCTACCAGTGTGTTTAGTAAATGTATATTTAAGGTAATTACTGATATATTTGATTTGACAACTATCTTTTACGCTTTGTTTTTTATTTGGTTTTACCAGTTGTTTGTTTTTTTATTCATTGTCATTCTTTCTTTTGGGTTAAGTATCACTAATGATTCATTTTTCTGCTCTACAAACTGTTACTTAAATATTGTTTTCTTATTTTTATATTCTTGACTCCTGATCAATATAAATTAGTTTTTTACCACATGCTATACAATGCTAAGTGCTTAAATCACTTTAAATACAGTCCTCTCCCTCTTACTTTTGTAAATTTATTGTTATATATTTTAGTTCCACATTTTTTAAACTTCAAAAGCCATTATTACTCTTTATTTATGTGTGTATACTCATTTGTATTTATCCATGTATTTGTTTTTCCTTTGTTCTTCATTCCTGCCTACATTTACATGTTTCCATATGGGATGAATTTTTATCTGTTTAAAGAACTATTTCATTAGATGTCTTCTCTGAATTAGTCTCCTCAGTTTTTTGTTTATAAAAATTTTTTTTCGGTATTTTTAAATGCCATTTTTACTGGTTGTAGAATTAAAGATTGCCAGTTGTTTCCTTCTCAACTTTTAAATAGTTCATTTTATTATACTTTGAGATTTTTCATCTCTGTTTAAAAGTCAATTACCAGTCTTATTCTCACTACATTAAGAATAATCTATCTTTTTCTTCCTTCTCTAGCTACATTTAAGATTTTCTTTTTATTAAGATTTTCAGTAATTTTTCTATCATGTAACTAAATGTGGTCTTCTTCAAATTTATCTTAGTTTGTGTTCTTATTCCTTTACTCCTTCTTAAATATATGCTTTACATAGATTTTGAAAAATTCCCATATGTTACCTCTTCAAATACTGCTTCTGCCCCACTTTCTTTTCTTTTCCATGTGGGAATCTAGTAACGTGTCTGATTTGCACTTTACATTTGGTATGTATCTGATGGGCTTTTCTTTATTTTTAAAATTTTCTTTTTTTTCTTCTCTGTTAACCCTCCTATTGCTAAATCTTAAAATATGAATTATCTTTACATTACAATTCTTTTATGTTAACCCTAATACCTAGATCGCTTGTGAATCTCTTTAAATTACACGTTTTTTTTCTATTTAGGTCAGTTCAGGTATTTTTTTAAATTTTCATATCTGATTTTTTTTTTTAGTTGAAGGCTGAATATTATAAGCTGTAGAAACAATTTACGAGTGTTTATACTATCTTTTTTCATAGAATATTTACTTTTGCCTTTAATAGGTAGCTAGTGTAAAGGCAGACCATGTTAATCCACATAGATTTAACCAATTTGAAGCTCGATTTCAGTATTGTTCTATGTGTAGTCCTCCTTTTGCCTAGAGTGTAGCCTATAAGCATCCAAACTGAAAGCTTGGGTGTTTGCTCATTCTTGTCCACCTTGATAGGTCTTGAATTGTAATTTTTGTCTTCCTGTTCCCTTTATTGTCTAAATTCCCTACTTCTTTGTTTCTCATTCTCACAGCTATGGCTTGACAAATGCAAATGCAGTAAGAAGAAAAGAGACACAGAATGTCAGGCTCATTTCCCTGAAGTTCCCTTCTAGCCAGGATCTTGGTCCAGAAAATTTTGGTTGTCTTGGTATTTTCCAGTGTCCCCAAACAGATTTTCCTCTGTTTTGTTTTCATATTTCATTAAAATTTTCTAGGAGTTCTCAGCAGGAGGACTGAGGTATACAAGCTGTTCTACCATAGTTATAAATAGACAGTTCAAAGACTTATTTATTTTTGTTTCTTCAGAACCTAGTAAAATGCTTGTTGTTTTCAGGAGTCATACAATCAATATTTGCTAAATAATTGAAGGCAACAAATAGCATTTTATTTAAAAGAAAGAGTAGTAACTCAGTTGCATTGTTACTTAACTTGTTTGGGATATAGTGATCAAATATAAGGATGATATGATAATCAGAGACCAGATTTTAAACTTTCCATACGTTTGGACATTATTGTGAAGATAATGGAAAATATTGATTTCTTTCTTCCGCATCTTACAGTGAAATCATCAATTATAGATCCATTGGCCAACAAGCATTTAATTTGGGCCTATGATGTATTGTGCATTGTGTCAAAGTAAAGCTAGAACCATAAATAGGATGTTAGTTTTATCTTTAAGAATCACAGAATTTATAAGATCATGTAGGAGATGAGGAGTTTGACTTTTGTACAAAAAAAATTCCAGCAGTTATGTGTGCAAGTGTTTTTAAATGCAAGCAACAGAAACTGATCCCAGGTGATATAAAAGCAATTGTCATTCATCAAAATAATATTGAAATACAGATATTCTCTGGGAAGCCAAGGAATCAACTTTACAATAAGCAACTGTTAGTCTCTATATCATGCTAACTTACTGGTCTAACTAACTGAACTTACTAACAGAAACTAACAGATTTCTGTTAGTTTCTCAACATAATAACTTGTCCTGTTAGTGGCACTAAAAGAAGACACTACATATTAACATTAGAATACTGGAGCTACAGCCATTACGGTACTAATTATAGGATAACAAAATTAATAAATTGTAATTCCTATCATGGAATACCATTATTACTTCAAAAAAGACTAACAGGCAATAATGGTTATTCAGATTCAAGTATTTGGCAGACATTTTCTTGAAAATGAATGAAGTCAATTTATCACATTAGGGGAAAAGAACTGCCATTATTTATTTTTAATGATAAAATTGGATCTTTGAGTAAAAAATTCGAATTTAAAAAATTCATATATCTGCCTCCATGAATTTAGCAGCTTCTGGACCATTAAATATTAAAGACTTTCCTCATAAAAATGTGTAATAATATTTATAAATATGGTTTTAGGGAATATTATATACTAAGAACAGGCAACTTTTAGATTTGTATAATTCAATGAGCAAATATTTTCTAAATGACCAGGGCAGTATGTTTCAAATCATGTCTGAGTAAAAGACCCATTGAAACAGCAAAACAGATTGGACATTATTATTTCAAAATAACAGACAGTGAACGTTTAAGCACCATATGGCAGATACCTTTTAATAAACTACTATCTGTTGAGTTTTGGTGTAGTTTCAAAGAATATGATCCACAATCATCTTAAAAAGATACTAAAATTTTTTTCCCAACTACATTTCTGTGTGAGGCTAAATTTTCTTCATTAATATCAAGTGATAGTATTTCATATGTCGCAGAGCAGCTCCCTCACTGTGATCTATTGAAAGTCAGCCTTTGACACAAGGGTTGGTTTAAGAAAAAAAAAAAAAGGTGAAATGAAATAACATTGCATTAGTTTCCTGTGACAAATGACCACACACTTGGTGGCTTAATACAAAATAAATTTATTCTATCACAGTTTTGGATGTCAGAAGCCCAATAAGTCAGTATCACTGAGTCAAAATCAAGGTGTTAGAAAGGACTTGTTCCTTCCAAAGGCTCTAATGGAGAATCTATTCCCTTCACTTCCAATTTCTACTGACTGCTGACATTCCTTGGCTTGTAGCTGCCTCATTCTAATCCCTGAGTGTGACCACACTGCATTCTCTTCTGTGTCAAATCTTTCTCAGCCTCTGTTTTATAACAATACTTGTGATTGCATTTAGGTCTCACCCAGATAATCCAGGATAATCTTCCTATGTCAAGAACCTTAACTTTATGGCATTTGCAAAGACCTTTTTTTCTTATCTGGCAACAGTCATAGTTTCCAGAGATTGGGAGCTAATATCTTTGGGTGGCCATTATTCAGCTCATTGCAAACATTGCCCCAGAATAAACAGAAGCAGTATGAGAGTGAGGCTCTTGCTTTTCAAAACAGAAATTAAAAAGATTTGGGAAAAACAGAAAACAAAACTTGTTTTCAATGAATTTTTTATTTGAAAAATATAACTATTTTAAATTAAAGTTTGCTATTGAGGCTAATGTGTAATGGGCTTATTGTTGTTATTTAATACTATCATTTTAAGTGAGTTAACAAATAAATAATTTTAAATGCTTTAGTATCAATACATACCATACATATAAACAAAAGTTTGTTAGAATTCTCAATAATTTTTGAGAGTATACAAGAGTTCTGCATTAGCTAGTCTTTGTGTTGAACTAAATTAAGAAAAAGTGAGTTCCCAGGAGCCAAGTAGAATTTTTTTATTACTTTTTAATATGTGCTTTATATAGTGTCTGAAGTCCAAAATATTACACCATATTGTTTACTATATGGCTTGGTTTCATTTATAATGTTATAAATAGGAACACTAATGTGAGACTCTGAATATCCTTGAAACGAAATTCCTTGAGTAGCTTTTACAGTCCTCCAAGGATATTGTGGAATTTTCCTTAGGTGAAAGCTTCCCATATTACCTACTAGGCTATCATTAATCTCAAAGTTGTCTAAGAACATGCTTCTTAATTGCTACCTACCTTTTAAATCACAACATCTTTAATCCTCTACCAAGGGAGCAAGCAATTCTCTCTTGAGGCTACCAATGATATCCTTAAAAATTTCTTTTTCTTTCTTAAGGAGTCATGAGAATTTGTAAAAACATGAGCATTTTCTTTTAAATACATGTCCTTCAAATGCACAAATAGTTTTACAAATTAGTGTGATGTTGTAGACATCTCCTTTGGATTATAAAGTACTTTTTGTGAGGTTGTGAAAGTCTGTATTTATAGTCACTACACTGAGGTGGCTTAATTTATCTTTGAATAACACAAGTGAAACTGCTAAGAGCTTAGTCTTTGGAGTAAGATAGACCTTAGATCAAATCCAATGTCAGCCACTTTTTAGTGATAAACCCTAGGGAAATCACTCAGCTCTGAAACTTAGTTTCCTCTACTGTAAAATGGGGGATAATGGCATCTATTTAAGAAATTGGTATAAAAATTAAAGAACAGACTACAAGTAAATCAGTTGTATTCAATTATGAAAAGCTATCATTACTACACTAAGATATTGTTGTTGTTTTTTTTCCTCTCCTTTCTTTCTGTTCCATACATGTGTCTATTTCTTAACCTACCAATGTTTGTTTTGGTTAAGATTTTAGGATAAGAAGGAAAACCTCCTCACCAGTCTTATTCAAATAAGTTAGTCCTTCTGCCCAGATTGATAGCCTTAGTTGAGATCAAAACAGGAAGCAATTGTACATTGTTGTCCTTTTAGTGAAAATATCCTTCTAACTTCATGTTTTCATGTTAAGCTCATTCATTAATTATCATGCTATAGCTCCTGGTTTTATGCTTCAGTTTCCCCAAATTTATTTTTGGATAATGAAGACAAAAATATTTGTTTAGGCCACTCATCCACATAAATATGACATATATTGACCACCTCTGCTGAAGAGTTAGAAGTGTTTCCCCAAAGATTAATTACAACATACATACCATGCCATCATGTATTTGGGCTCCTAACCATTTGAGAGCATTCTACGGGACAGGAAATTTTAATTTTACCTTTTTGTGCCCTAAATCATTCTTAGTCTTTGCATTGTAGAGAGGTTGCCTCTGGGACTACCAACGAGTAGATGCCAGCAGTAACTAACTACACAAAGATATTGGCCTATTGTAACTTCTTTAGAAAGATGTATAGTAGCAGTAAGTAAAGTAGATGCCCTACTGTTCATCAAGTTTGAATTCATTAGTTCACCTCTCACATCTAGTGTCTGTCCTTTAGCTCAGATTGAAATATTAGTGAATGAATTATTAGACCAAATAAATTCAAATAACATTTTAACAGTTAGCCATATATCTGAGAAATATTATCACTAAGCAATTTAATGGAAAATAATATATTTCTAGGGCAATATTTCTATCAAATGTCACTGGATTTGGAAAAATATTAAGAATACTGTTCCTTAGTAATCATACACAATATTTCTATGCAGCAGTGTGCTTGTTATTGTGGTATATTTATAGGTAATTCTTGCATAACATACAAGAAGAAATGTTTTTTGTTTTCACTTGAGCATTTGCTAAATCTGTCATTCTCGGGAAATATTTTATTTATGTTTAAGTCTGTTCTGAGAAGCTGGCAAGGAAAGAAAGAATTTTGTGACAGGTATTGTGAACAATACATGTTTGACAGCATGTGTCATGATTCCTTTGAAATGAAAGTTATTACTTGTAGTCAGTAATCAAAGTTCAACTGCATTTTCAACAGGAAAAGCTATCAGTGATAATAAAAATTGTTTAGAAATAAATTTATCGAAGAAACAAATTCTCTGTTTAAACGGTTTTTAGAAATGCATTTCAGGTAATGATAGCACTGTATTAAACTCTGAAGTGCAATTTTATTGTCCACGTTGATTAACATGTTCCTTCTAGAAATTATGTTGCTATATTAACTTTTTCCAGTTTAAGACAATGCTATTTAAAAAATAGGGACACGTTCTAGAACCACACATATCTTCGTATGGAGTTAATCTTAACAGTCTTTATGACTATCAGAAAACCCCTTCACCATGCTCTACTCTGGAGACTTAATTATGAAGAGCCCAGCAGTGCTCTGTTACATCTTTCTCATTAAAAGAATTCTGTGTTCAAATCCTCAGCAATGCAAAAATATTCCTTACTGAAATAATATTTAATTCTTAATATTAATAAATATTTTATAAGTCTTTAATAATATAATTTTAGATAATTAATTCCCATAATTACATACTAGGTTACAGTTCTGAATATTTTATCATAATAAAAACATTATAATGGTATTAGGCCATGCATTTTTAGAAAAAGTTTGAAAGTTTAAAAATTTTCCTCTTATTAAATGAATTAATAGTCTTAGAAATATCAATTCCTGAACCTTAGCTGAGGTATGCATTCCCTTCCCATGAAATTACCCAATATCTTTATCATCCCTTTCCCACCTCCTCTTTCTTTTCAAAGTCAGCTCTTAGGAAAGGATATTAATTGTTTTCCTTCTTTTGGAGTAAAGCTGTAGTCCTTACCCTAATTTCTCCAAATTTCTCTCTTTTCTAGGTGTGGTAATCTCCTGGGCAAGCTTGGTTCTAGGAATTTATGCACAAACTTATCTTGCTCCATTTAAGAATATATGGGTCAAGATGAGTGAATAGAGGTGCCAAATACTTGCCTCCTCCACAAAGAAAAAACAAAACAATAAATAGATAACTACATGTTGAATAGACTGTCTAAGGAAGAACACTGGAATTCGGCAAAAAATAACAAAGACCCTCTGAGGCATATACACTCAGGATAGTATAAGAGAGAGAAGCAAAACAGCAAGCAGGAATTGTCTGAGAGCCAAGAGGGACTCCCCATTTTAGGGAAAAGGTAAGCAGAAGGTCCCCAGCAGTCCACAATCCCACCGTGAATTCCTGCAACCCTAGCTACAGGAGAATCATACAGCTTTCATATGCACTAAACCCAGGATAGGGAGCTGCTTGTAATCCACACTACTGCATTATTCCAGAAGGGAATTCACACTGGTTGCTCCCATTCCCCGAGACCCAGGCTGGTGCAACACAGTGCCATTTTGACAGTGGAGCCACCATCAGAGTACATCCTTCCCTGAAGTCCAATAGTCTCTATATCGCCACACCTCTAGGGTCCTTCTGACATCCCACCACATCAACTCAAAGAACTTCAGTGTTACACCTCCCGGACCTAGCAGTGCAGTCACAACCTCGGCACTTGAGCTTATGAAACACCTTAAACCCTGGGATACAGACTGCTTGGAGAGCAAGCTGCTGCATGCTTGTGTTTGCTCCCAAAGGATCTGAAAACTAGCCTATCTGGTGTTCTCATCCTTTAAAAAATGGCACCATGACCTCCACAAACAACTACAGCCTCAGCCACTGAGACACTTGCAGACAACACTGACACTGATTACAGCCAAACAAATTATACAGAGTATACACTACTGTGTTTACCCTAAAACAAAGCCAAAGCATCCTATTAAACCTACCCTATAAAACAAATCTACACAGCTTCAACAGAAAGATACAAGAGAACACATATAAACAATGCAACAAAACAGGAAAATAATTCATAATCTGAATTAGAAATTTAACAAAGAAATATATTTCATAGAACGAATTCAATGAATGGAATTTAAAAATACAACCGAGAACTTTAACAACACACTAGATCAAGAAGAAGAAAAATTTTATAAACTCAAAAGCAGCTCTTTTGAAATAAATCAGTAAAACTAAAAAATTAGAAAGAAAGAATGAAAAGGAGCCTATGTGACACATGGGACAACGTTAAATGAACAGAACTTCTGCATTAGGAAAGTTCCAGAGGGATAAGAGATGGCAAAGACATAGAAAATATACTTATTGAAATAATAGCTGAAAACTTCTCAGGTATTAGAAGTGATATGTACATCCAGATTCTGGAAGCTCAAAGATACCCATATGAATCATACCACAAAGGTCTTCTCCAAGGAACATTGTAGTTAAGCCATCAAAAGTCAAAAACAATTAAAGAATTCTAAAAACAGAGAAGACAATGAAATAATTCTAAAAATAGCATTATCATTCAGAAAAGAAGGAAAAATTGCAGGCATGAGCCACCTCACCTGACTTCTTCATTTCTGAAGGATAGATTTGCTTGGTATAGTATTCTTGGTTGACAGTTTTTTTTATTTTCTTTTCGTAATTTGAAATGCCTATAATCCTAGCACTCTAGGAGGCTAAGGCAGGAGGATTGCTTGAGGTCAGGAGTTCAAGACTAGCCTGAACAAGAATAAGACCTTGTCTCTACTGAAAATAGAAAAAATTAGCTGGGCCTGGTGGCATGTACCTATAGTTCCAGCTACTCGGGAGGCTGAGGCAGGAGGATCTCTTGAGTCCAGGAGTTTGAGGTTGCTGTGAGCTAGGCTGACACCACCGCACTCTAGCCCAGGCAACAGAGTGAGACTCTGTATCAAAAAAAAAAAAAAAAAAAAAGAAAGAAAGAAAAGAAAAGAAGAAAAGAAAAAGAAAAGGAAGAAATGAAGGAGAAATAGTTTTTTGTAGACAAGCAAAATCTGAATAAATTCATCTCCACTAGACCAGCCATAAAAGAAATGTTTAAGGAAGTCCTACATCTAGATGAGAAAGGATGATATATATTTTCACAAAACACACAAAAAGCATAAAAGTCACTGGTAGAACAGATATAGCAATGAGAAAGAGAAAGAACTCAAACATGGTCACTGCAGAAAACCACCAAACTGCAGAGATAAACATTAAGAGAGAAAGAAAGGAACTAAGAATATGTAAAACGACCAGAAAACAGTTAATAAAATGACAGGAGTAGGTCCTTATCTATCAATAACAACCATAATATAAACAGTATAAATTCCCTAATTAAAAGATATAGACTATTTGAATGGATAAAAATAACAAAACCTAACCGTATGCTGCCTAGAAGAAACTCATTTTACCTATGAAGACACAGGTAGACAAAAGTAAAGAGATGGAAAAAGATATGCTATGCATATGAAATCATAAGCAAGCAGGGGTAGCTACATTTTGACAAAATAGATTTTAAGTCAAAAAACATAAAAATAAATAAAAAAAGTCATTGTATAATGATAAAAGTATCAATTCAACAAGAGCCTATAACAATTGTAAATATACATGCACTCAATACCAGAGCACCCAGATATATGAAACAAACATTATTAGAACTAATGAAAGATGCATACCCAAATACAATAATATTGGGGATTTCAAAACCCCACTGTCATCATTAGACAGATATCTAGATAAAAAATCAACCAAGAAACCTTAGACTTAAATAGTTCTATAGAGCAAATGGACTTAATAGATATTTACACATTTCATCCAACAGCTGCAGAATATATGTTTTTCTCATCGGCACATAAAAACTTCTCCCTGACACACCATACACACAAAACAAGTTTCAACAAATTTTTTAAAAATCAAAATCATATCAAGTATCTTTTCTGGCCACAATGGAATAAACTTGAAATCAATAAGTAGATGAACTTTGATAATTGTACAAGTATATGGGAATCAAATATATTCCTGAACAATCAATGAGTCAATGAAGAGATTAGGAAGAAAATATAAAGAAATTCTTGAAGCAATAGAAAATAGAAACACATGTTACTTAAAAAATGCATTATTTAATCTTTAAGTATTTGGGGATTTTTCCAGCTATCCTTCTGTTATTGATTTCTACTTTAATTTCATTTTTATGCATACATTGTATTTTTTTCTATTTTTTCATCCTTTAGACTTGTTAAAGTGTGCCCTAGTTCACAAAATCTTAACCGTCATTACTTCACATATTTCTTCTACTCTCTTCCCTCTCCTCCTGCTGATATTCTAATTAAGCATGTTATATTGGTAGGTTTTTTTTATGCAACCTCAACTATTTGATGAGTCTAAAGAAAGTTATTGATTTAAACTTGTATCTTTTTCATATGGTATAGATAATAATAATTACTTCCATGCTCTTTACATGTTGGAGCTAAAGGTAGAAGTCTCCTGAATAATGTTTCAGGAATCAATAATACACAGAGCTTCAACAACCTGAGTACTTACTGTCATTACACTAGTAATGATACGCAAGGCCATAAAAGCAGGTTGACAGATCGCCATTCTGTCAGTTGAATTTCCTTCTGTTTGATCCAGTGATAGGCAGTATTTAAGGGTAATAGAGATATATAATCATGAGGGATAGTGCCCTGTGACTTGAACCTGGCTGGAAAACATTTATTGTAATGAGTAACCATTTTTAAGAATTTTGGAATATGGCCAGCCTCAAATGTTATTTAGATTTTCAAGAAAGCAGAATAGTCAAGTGTTAGTACACAGGATTTAATGTAAGAAACAAAATAAACAAACAAAAATCCAAAACAAAACAAAAACTGGTTGAGATATTGATGTGGCCATTTCAAAGCTGTGTGACCTTGGGAAAATTAAGTATCCTCTTTTTGTGGAATTTTTTTAACCATAAAAGAAGGAAAATAATATGAATTATTTTTTGTATTTCTCATAAATGTACATGGCACATAGAAATCACTAAATATCAGTGATGTTGATGATGATGATACAGTTTCTCTGTTATTGTTTCTACCGTATCAAGCACATTACACAGAAATTTTTAAATGTGACAATGTCCCCTATAATGCTCTGTATTCTATTATTAAGTGTTCTGTAGAGATCAGGAGTAATTTTTAGGGGCCAAGGCCGACTTTCACTGGTCTCCTTTGGGAATGATGAGCTACAGCACATTTGGTTGTTAATCTACTAAATGATCACAAATGTCTCCAACCAGTTAGGTCTGTTTTGTTGACAAGGACTCTCTTACAGGCTTTTAGAGAGCATTTGATTATATGTCATTCCAATGCAAGTGTGTGTCAAATCATTCTCTAATGAATAGTGACCAGTGAGTCACTGGTCTCATCTGAGAGGGAGTTTTCTGAAGCATTTTTCATCTAGTTGAGAGATGTCTGTTATTAGAAAACTGTGTTTTTTCAGGATTAATGGTGGGTAAGATAAGGATTTATAATTTCAGAAAATACTAGTTTAAGAGCCTAAATATAACTTCCGTAGACAAGCCCTCAGGAGACATCGAACTAGACCAGGACTCCTCCGAATTATAATCTCCATGGCACTTTTCACTTTTCTTTCCTACCACTCACCCCTGTCTGCAATTACATCACAAAATTAGGTTTGCAATTCCTTCATGAACTGGATATAGAGTATATCCCCACAACTTTGAGACCTAAGCTTGTAAAGAACAGAAAAAATAGTTACGCCAGGAGATACCACAATGTCAGCTGTTTGGTAAGGCTTTGGTGGGCTTGTGACTTTCTTGTAAGCAATGGAAGTGGCAGAAATTGTGCTGCGTGACTTCTGGGGCTACATAAGAAAAGAGAATGCAGTTTTCAGCTCAGTTTACTCAAATACAGTTGGAGCTTTGCCCACCATGGGGCCACGACCTTACGAGGAAGCCAAGCCAAGCCTAAGAGAAAGGCCTCATGTAAATGCTCCAATCAGCTCCCCAGTTTGAGCCCTCTGTGTCTGGGTGGCAGATATGTTAGTGGAAGGGCATACAGGTGCCTCCAGTCCCCAGCCATTTGCGTCGCTACCAGCCCTTTAGACTTAACAGCTGAGCATCTAGATATTGTAAAACAGAATCAAGCTGTCCCCATTATATCCTTTCTGAATTCTTTACCCTCAGAATTCATAATGCCACGTAATATAGTGGTTGTTTTTAGCCACTAAATTTTGTGACAATTTATTACAGAGCAATAGTAACTGGAACAAGAAGGATATTGGAGATATCACAAGAACATTTTAGAATTTGAACAATGAACTAACTGTATAGGAATTTAGAATTCAAATATAATGGACTGTGAATATAGGGTCTATATACAATAGAAATTATATAATAAGTACTTACTATAGCCTAAGCATTATGCTAGTGAATTTATATGCATAATCTCATGTAATTCTCATATTAACTGCATATGGCATGTACTATAATTATTTCCAGTTTTTAAAAAATGAAAACAAAAGTTCAAAAAGGTAAAGTGATTTGTTAAGTGTCACAGACACAGGATCTCAGAGGGCTTTGAAGTTTGGAATGGCCCTCCAGAATTGCCCCAAATATGAACAAGGAGGAAAGTCAGCCTTTAATTCCTGCCAACCAATCATCGGACACAGGCTGCTTCAAAGAATCCTTTCCATTTATATAAATTTCAAAAACAAGATATAGTACTCTAGATTATACAAATCAGTAGAGTGTTTTCAATTCATGGAAATATTGATTAAAAAGGGAAACTAGTCCAGGAGTTTGAGACCAGCCTGGGCAACAAAGCAAGATCCTGTCTCTACAAAAAAATTTAAAAAATAAGCTGAGCGTGGTGGCATGTACCTGTAGTCCCAGCTACTTGGGAGATGCAGGCAGAAAGATAGCTTGAGCCCAGGAGTTCAAGGTTACAGTGAGATATGGTCACATCACTGCACTCAAACTTGAGCAACAGAGTGAGACTCTGTCTCAAAAAAAAAAAAAAATTAAAGAAAGGGAAAACGAAGTGTTCTACTGAAGGAGCTTATACTGGTGTCTTAGTCTGATCAGGCTGCTGTAACAAACAAAGACTATTTGACTTAAAAACAGCAAATTTATTTCTTACAGTTCTGGAGGCTGAGAAGTCCAAGATCAAGGGCTGACAAATTACACGACTAGTGAAGACCTGCTTCTTGGTTCATAAATGGCCACCTTGCTGTGTTATCACATGGCAGAAGGGGAAAGGGAGCTCTCTGGGGTCTCTTTATAAGGGTAATAACCTCATTCATGATGGTTCTGTTTTCATGACCTAATCACCTCCCGAAGTCCCCAGAATAATACTGAGGATTAGATTTCCACATACTAATTGGAAGGGGGGAATATAATATTAAGTCTGTAGCAACTGGTCTGTTTATTGAACTGTGTTTTGGTTGCAAGAATGTGTTTTACTTTTGAATATTTATTGAGCTACACACAAATCGTGTAAACTTTCAGTATGTATATTGGACCTCCAAATTTTTAAAAATCTGCTATACAAATCTTCTTTATGCCTGAAGACAAAGTTGAGTTTATTCTAAGAATGCAAGGTGCTTTAAAATGTAATTGAATTATTGTTATTCACCAAACTACCAGATAAAGGAGAAAAACCTCATATCATTTCAATAGATCTAGAAAACAATTTTTGATAAATACTGTCATTGGAAAAAAACGTTTGACAAGCATTATCTTCTCAATAGCAAGAACTTTTGGATTGCTTCTTAGATATGTTCTTCTCTAATTGCCTTTCACGCCTGTTAGTCATCACTCAAGATGGGAATATCCAAAGAGAAAATCTCTGTGGCCTTATTTTGGTTATGTCTACACTCCTCTGATAAGGATGAGAGAATTACTCTGGTTCCTGCTGTATAAAAAATGGGACTAAACGTAGGTCAGCAAAAACAAGGTATGTTCACTTCTGTATTTAAGAAATATTCAAGAATAACATCTATTGGATGTCGGGCAGGGGGAGGGGGGAGTGAGGAGGAGGGGACGGGTATTTGCATACACAAAGAGTGCGATGCGCACCATCTGAGGGATGGACACGCTTGAAACTCGGACTTGGCTGGGAGGGGGGAGAGAAGGACAACATACGTAACCTAAACATCTGTACCCCCATAACATGCTGAAATAAAAAAAAAAAAGAAATATTCATTTGCATAAATCAATAGGCCAACAAGTTCAAATTAACTTTTGTTTATTCTGAACAAGTGATTCACTGCGATTGGAAAGAATGATAAAAATGATAAAATTATTAGATATAAAATGACAAAGGTATACAAGAACCATTCTCAAATGACCCGTTAGTTCATGTAAGTAATAGGGATTTTATTCTAAAACAATGGGAAATCATTGAAGAATTTTAAGCAGAATGGACATCAGCTAATGTATACTTTAGTTAAGAGAGGGCATACTGAAAATCTATGATGAGAATTGATGTGA
The DNA here is from genome assembly GCA_963575035.1 of Avahi laniger. NCBI lineage: Eukaryota > Metazoa > Chordata > Mammalia > Primates > Indriidae > Avahi > Avahi laniger. The sequence continues at coordinate 33,993 of CAUYSK010084700.1, forward strand.
AGTGAGTGAACCTCAAGCACAGAGATTAACTGTAATAATTCAGATGAGAAATGAAGACCTGAATTAACTACAATGAAATAGAGAAAGAAAGATATTTAATTGAATTTATAAGGTGCCATTCACAAGGCTTAGTATCTATTAATAGCTGAGTACACAGAAATGATGTAAGGAAAAACGAAGAGTCAATGTTAGTGATAGGGTAGAGCGTGAGGCTAATTATCAACAGAGAGGATGTAAGAGAAGGATTGGTGAATGGGGAAAGGTAAAAATAATGAATTTATTTGATTTTAACTGTAAGTTGCCTGCTGTATGTTTTGCTGAAGATGTCCACTAAGCATCTGGATATACAGACCTTTATCTTTAAGGTTTCCCCCTCTTCTTGGTAGATGTTGGGTATATGACAAATACTTGGTGAACCAAATAATGAAACGAAAAATGAATGAATCTTTGAACAAAAACAAAGACTCCAGAGAAGCCCCATTATCCTAGTACCTATCCCAGCACCTGGTACATAATAAATATGCAATAAATAGTTTCAATCCACGAAAGATCAGCAAAATAAAAAAATAATTAACATTCCACAATAAATCCATAAATATATGTGAACTGCATGTATTTTCTTTTATTATTTATAACATTATCTCTCTTTTGCTGAAAACACTATATATTTGTAAATTTTAGGATGAAGAATGAATGAGAATTTTTGTATTATTTAAATATTATGCATCATATCAGAAGTGTCCTTTATATACTTCCTGCCTTTATGTACAATTTTTCCATCACTTCAAGGTGCTAGAATTTTGCAACATTCTTTTGTACTCCATTGTGGACTGGATGCTCATAGATACTCTACTCTTTTCTTCATTACTTTACACATTAGCTATCAATAATATTGAGAAATAATGACAAGTAAAATACTAAATGGCATTCTAATTCACTACGGAAGAGGATCTTTAAACACTCATTGTCTGGTTAATGCACCATAAGGGGAAATGTACAGCAGGTGTTGTATTTCCTAGATAATGGCTAGCCATTTAATCTTGCTACATTTACATGCACAATCCCGATTGTATCTTCCTACATTCTAGTAGTGGTTGAACACTGTTCACATACGAGATTTTCAGAGTGCATGTGTGTGTTGTGGTATAGAATTGCTGGGGAAAAATATACTGAACATAATGAAATTTCAAAGTAAAATAAAGCTTAGTTCTATTAGCAATACTTTTGAGTGGCAAACAATAGTAATCTTTGTCAAATGCATTATAAACATGATGATCTTTAAAAAGCAAAGGATATTGCTTTCACACGTATCTTTTGATGTTTTGATTTCTAATTTTGAACATCATATTTTTTATTACAGATTTCTTCATGAAATTTTATTTTTCAAATTCTTTTCATATTCTTTGTGTCAATCATTGAAAACTCAACAGTAATGAGGTTTATCTCAAACAGGCTGTATAGCTTTTCTACTGCCTCGAATCTGATATATATCAAAGCTTATGAATTATATTTTATTTAAGAATCAATATAGCTTAAAATGAAGCCGTATGAGTAAAATTCAAGGCTTTAGTTGAGGAGGTTTGCAATAAAGAATTTTGTTCCTAAATATTTTTTTCTCTTCATGTATTTTCAGAAGTATGTAATTAGTTCAGTGGGACTGATATTTATGAAATTCATATCTCTTGTAACATGTGGTGTTTCTCTACCAAAATATAAAGATTTACATGAGAATAACTATTTCCCAAGTGTTATAAAGCTAAAATTATGAAATTTTATTTCCCCTAAATGAGAGGTAAAACAATCTAGTAAAAACAGTACCTTCTTTGGAATCAGAAATGTAAATTTAAACCACAGAACATACATTTATTAATTACATTAATTTATGAAAGTTAATTAACCAGTGAACTTCAATTACTTACCTATAAAATGAGGGCATAATCCTTGATGTCAGATATAAGAGTTGAGCAAAATATCATAATAGAAAACATTATCATAGTGCTTTTGTGCCAGGGTAGGTTCTAAGATCTTTGTGTATATCAATTAATGTAAGTTATGTACATGATATACATATATGTGATTTCCAGGATAGAGTTTGGTATATACACTCAATGAGATTAAATCCTATTAGCCTAATAAGGAAAAATTGTGACATTTTGAGCATGCAGACCGCATGAGAAGAAAAAAATCATCAAGGCTGTTTGGGAAATGCTAACACCTCTCTTTTTTCAATACTCGGCAGGCATATAACATATAATTCTTATTATTCATAACCCTTAGGTAACATAAAAACTTGGCAATTTTGATTGCTTAATATAAAGTTCATATAGGGAACCGAGAAGCCCCAGACTGATTTGGAATACCGAGTATTGGACAAAAAAGATTAAAGCAAGATTAGGTCCCAAGTAATTTTAGACAAATACCCTGAAGATCTCTAAAATTCACTCTGTGCATAACCTTGAGTAGCCAGAGTGTGGCTGCAAGAACAAAAACAAGCAAAAAGCTTGGTCCCTCATTAGTACATTTGTACGTAACACCTAAGAAAAGCAATTTTCTGTTTAGCATTTCAGTATGAGACCAGTAAAGATAATGAAACAATAATAAAAAATTGAGAAGGTTATACTTTTTTTTGAGAAATGGACTCAAAGAATACATGTGAAATTTGGAAAATATCGCACCCAATGATTTAAAAACAGGATTTGGTTATTAAATGCCATAATTGTAGGGATTAGAAATCATCTTTTATTCCTGATGAATTTCAAGATCCATCTAAAGTGATGAAAATATTCTAATATCATTTTTATACAGCCTGTACCTTATTGTTTATTATTAGGGATTTTTATCTGCCCTTGGCTCCTTTCTGAGAATTTCTTTGAGTAGTTGTTGAACAATTATCTCCTTTAGCAGTGGGAAATAAATGATAGAGATGAGAAGTGTAACTCTAATTAATTATTTTTTTTATCAATTTTTAACACTTTCAACATTTCCTACTGCTAAATATTCTGAGTTTCTACCTAGTGCTGTGAGTCTAGCAGATGTTAACAGAGATGTCAGGCTGATGTAAATATAATGTTCCCAGGAGTTCCCATGTGCCCAGAATCTTACTTCTAAGTAGATTTAAAGACATATAAATTGAGGGGCAGTTTTCTCAGTCTTTTTCCAAATAGGATAAGAAGCACAGAATCTTAGAACTAAAGGATGAAGATGATTCAACTTGATGTGCCAGAGTTTTGGAACCTTAAGGGAATGTACTGCTAAGGGAAGAAAGAGTGATTCATTCTTACCACTGGAGATAATCAGTGGTTGTGTGATTATGTGTATTTTATGTGCACACCAACCTCTTTGCAAAATATCTTATTACTTTCAACATATGAGACGAGGTATCAACGTGAAAGCAATAGTCCTAGAAAATAATGTGGAAAAAATCCCTAAATTTGTGCTAGGTTGAATCAGAATCAAATTTTGGGCAAGAATAGAATTTTAATTATAGGAATGTAACACAAGGGAAAACAAAAACGCTATGGCGTAGTGGTTATCGGATAGAATAAGGCTCAGCCTTTTGGGGGGAACATGTCATTACCTTGACTAAGCCTCAGTAAAGAAGAATGAAGCATAAGGTGCAGATAAGAGAAAGCAAAAGAAAATCAGTTCCAAAAAAGCAGGACCTCCCTGAAATTGTGAGGTAGGTCATTGTTTAAGAATTGCAAAGAGAACCACATCTGAATAAACCTTGCCCAACTTGAACAGGAGTTGTCTATCCAGTATTCACATTCTAGTTTTTTGAACATCAGTTTCCTCATCTGTGAAATAGTGTTGATAATAACACATGTTCTCTTAATTTCTTTTTGTGATGAGCAACTGATATAATGCATGAGAAATAATACCAAAAGAATAGAGAACACTAATTATGGGAATGAGAGCAGAAATCTAATGTCCATGTTTTAGTAAGAATTATGTAATGTAGGAAAGCATAATTAAATCCTGGTACAGCTAACTCTGTAGTAAAACGATATACTATTTCCCTGAATTTTCTGTTTTTAATGCATCAAGTTTGTGAACAAACTATGATTATCAAATCCCCACTACTTTATTGGTCTATGAACATAATCTTATGTCTTTCTATTTCAATTCTTTTCTAAAATATGGAAATCATCACTATTTTTTATATTACTTTCTGACATTTGAAAGATGTTAATGGTAAAACATCAACAATCATCAAATAATTAAATTAACAATTAAAGAACAATTATTAAAGGGTGTCACCTGTTAATTGCAAAAATAAAACTAAATATGAATGAATAAACAGCTCTGAAATTAACTGCCAATTAAACATCAAAATCATCACAAAATCAGGGATTTCACCCTTCTTTTACATATTTAACAGTCTAGTGTGCATTTGTGTGTGTGTGTGTGTGTGTGTGTGTGCGCGAGCCCGTGCACTCACACATTAACGGGGGGGGGGTGGAGGGGAGGGGGAAAGAGAGGAGACAATTACACTTGGCTACCTTATTCGCATGCCATGACTCAGATTATATTATAGATTATCAGCTATATCAATCAATTAGCTCAAACAACAGAATTTATAGAGTAGTTTTATTTCCTTACACGACCTCTGAAAAGGAATATTGCTTTACATAAACAGACTCCTTTCCTGAGCAAATATCAAAATGTATGCTTTTGCTTTTTACACTGTATGCTTTTGCTTTTTACACTGTAGGGAAAAAGTACACACACAGCACACCATTATTTATTTGTGTTTGGAGTTTTGTTTGCCACAAAGCTGCAATCATAAATAACAGCCAGTAGAGGACAGAGACTCAGCCTTTAATAATATTGTTTTGGGAATACATCACCTAGCATTGAAAATGTCATATAAAATTCATATCCATAGCTGCTTACAGAGGGAAAAAAGAACAATTGTACTTTGCAATGCTAGCACAATTCTCCAGAACATTGAGAAAGATGCCGCATACTCTTTCTTTCATACTTATTTTTGGTATCCGGAGCTATGTTTCAGGGTTATATCGATTTTCATTCTCGCTGTGGTTGATTAATGTTTCAGGAAGTAGTCAGGTGCATTAGTGCAGAGCTAAATAGAAATATCATTTTCTCAAGTCAAAGTAGGGTGGGAAGGTGTGGCAAAACAAACCCACCTACTGATTTTATCTGGTAATGTGTACACACAATAAAATGAATCTGGAAAATTGAAAGCCACACAGACTGGTTAACAGGAAGCTTGACACTCTTCAACACTTTCTATTGTTATTAACAACCTGTCAGCAACTTCTGGCAACCAATAAAATGTTAGTGCTTTGTAAGAACATTAGTGATCTTTTTTTTTTTAAGGTTTAATCTCTAGGTTAAGTGTGTTCACCTTATAAATTTACTTCCCAGAAGGTACATTCTTTAGTAATTGCTTTTCCTTGATAAGGATTTCTCACTCATTACAGGAAAACTGCAAATGTAATAGTTAAAGGACGATTCCATTGTAGTAACATTTTTCATCCTGACCCTATTCCCTAGGCTGACAAATTGCTCATCAGTTTGATGTTTTCTATTTGCTCCTTTGCCAGCTGCGTTTTTCTATTTTAATATCTCATTTTTCACCATCCACAATTCTTTTTCATATCAAGTTGGCTTTTTCATTATATGACTCTTACATGATGTTTGCAGATTTCTCTGAACCTATTAAAATGTCCACCATATTGTCATCTCGATAAAAAAATCACATCTAATTATTGTGACTTTCAAGCTTCCATTACTTTCTGAGAAGGAAACACATTCTGCAGAATGTGCAACCGTTTAGACCCATTGGTTATTACTGAGTTTGAAAACATTACATTTTATTTAAAGAAATGTTAATGATACAAAGAATGAGAATGTATTTAATAAAACAGGCAGTAATCAAATCTAGTTGTAATCAAAGATTATCCTACTTAGCACTTTGGAAGAAATCAACAATTTTTTTGTTATCTTTGGCAGTTCTCTCATTTACTATTATACAGCTTATAGGGAACTTGATTAAAAATACAACTTAAAGATGCCTTTAATAGTACCAAAGAATAAACTTTAGAAAGTCCAGTACCCATATAATAAGGAACTGGTTATGAATGAAAATCTCTACATATAATAAATGGAGAATGTCCCTTACTTCACTTCAAGGTCAAATGCATTCTCTTGTCTTACACTTCAGTTCTTTAAAATGATGTCACAAGTTAGTTTGCACCAACCAATCACTGCTTTGATGAACCACTTCTGTTTTCCTAAAATTACTGAATAACTTTTAATTCTTATGCTGACAAAAGAGTAATGTTGCTTTTTATTCACCTCGTGCTTATCCAGCCTTAAAATATTATTTCCTCTTGCATGAGGTCAATTTAGTGTCTCTGAAATACCTCTTCTGGAGTCCTCAAGTTTCAATGTAAACTGATTCCTTTCTTAACATGTTCCAAACCTTTCACTTTACTGGAATCTCCATCTCCTTTTCTTTGACATTGTTTTGTTGTGGTTTATTGTCAAATGTCTTCCTCTGAAGGAGACACATGGAAAAAAAATGTGTGTTCTTGTATGTCTGAACATATGTTTATTTTGATTTTATATTTGGCTATATGGCTATAGAATAAATAAAGTTATTAAAATAATTTTATTTAAGAGGTTTGAGGGTTGTCTCTTCCATTCCACTGGTCTTTGTTTAGGGGTTCTGGATTTTCTATTATTTGTTATTTAAATTGAGATAATTGTAGATGCACATGAAGTTGTAAGAATAAAGCAGAGAAATATCTTGTACTATTTATCCAATTTCCTTGATGGTAATATTTCATGAAACTATAGCACTGTATATAATCACAACCAGGATATGGGCACTGATACCATTCACCAGTCTTAGAGTTTTCCAATTTTACTAGTTTCACATGCTCATTGCTAATATATAGAAATGCAATTAATACGTGTGTGCTCATCTTGCATCCTACAGTTTGTTAGATTCACTTATTAGTGCTATATATTTTTTGTAGGTTCCTATTCAAGATATTTTTTATAGATAATCATCTATAAAGAGAGATTTATTTAGTCATGTAAGTCTGTATGACATTTTTTTTCTTTTTTCTTGCTATCACTAGAACTTCAAATACAATGTTGAATAAGAGCAGTGAGACCAGACATCCTTGCCTTTTTCCCTATCTTCAGGGAAAACATTCAGTTGTTCATCATTTCAGTATGATAATTGTAGATTTTTTGTAAATTCTCTTTTTCAATGAGGTAATTTCCCTATATTCCCAATTGGCTGGGAGTTAATCAAGGATGGAGTAGGATTTTTCAAATCGCTGGTGTAATAAACCATAAATTTTTGGCTTAACACATCATAAATTTATTACCTTTTGGTTCTAAAATTTAGAAATCCTAAAACAATGTGTTGGCAGGCTGTGTTCCTTCTGAGAGTCTAGGAAAGAAACTGGTGCTTTGCCTTTTCCAGCTTCTAAGGGCCACCTGCATTTCTTAGTACATGGCCCCTTCCTGCATCTTCAAGACATGTAGTATAGCATCTTCAAATGCCCCTTCCACCTGTGTGTGCGTCCCTCTCTCGCCTCTGCTTCCATCATCACATCTTCTTTTCCACCTCTGATCCTTCTGTTTCCACCTTTTAAGAATTTGTGTGATTGTACTGGATACACTCCACTATTACAGGATAATCTCCCTATCTCCAAATATTTGATTTAATCACATCTGCAAAATCCTTTTTGGCATGTACAGTAGCATATTCACAAGTTTGGAGACTAAATAATGGATATTTTTGTGGGGGATATTATTTTGTCTACTGCAGATCATACAATTTTTCTTCTTTAGCTTGTCGATACGGTGGATTACATTAATTGGTTTTCAAATGTTGAACCAGCTCTGAATACACAAGGAAATATTTATGGGGCGTTGATGTATTATTATTTTCATACATGGTTTTATTCTATTTGTTAATATTTTGCTGAAGCTTTTTACCTCTACATTCATGAAAGACATTGGTCTGTAGCTTTTATTTGTCTGTTCTTTGTTTTTAATCTCCTTGGTCCAGTTTTGGTATCAGGATAACAATGGCCTCATAAAATGTGTTCGGAAGTTTTCTCTCTTTTGTCTATTTTTCCTGGAAGAAAAGGTTGTAAAATTTGTATTAATTTGTTTAAAGTTTGGTAGAATTCTCCAGTCCACCAAACCCAATTTATAAATTAAATTCCCTCTATGGATATAGGCTATTCAGATTTCTAATTAATTTTGCTTGAGTTTTAATAGCTTATGGATCTTGAGGAATTGGTTTACTACTTCTGTGGGGAAGTTTTAAATTATAAATTAAATATACTTAAGAATTATAAGGTAATACAATGTTTATTTCATATTAGATGAGTTGTAATATGTGCTTTTTCAGGAATTGGTCAATTCAATCTCAGTTTTCAAATTTATTTGGCTGAAACTCTACTCATTTTTAATTGTCATCTTTGTGATATCTGCAAGTTCTATAGAAATTCACTCTCATTTCATTTCTGATATTGGTAATTTGTTTCTTCCCTCCTTTCTTCTTTGTTTGGCTAGAGGTATGTCAATTTCATTGACAGTTTTAAAGAATAAGCTTTTGTTTTATTGTTTTGTGCTCTTCATTATTTCTTTACTTCTGATTGTTTTGAATTTATTTCCTTTCTTTTTAGGATCTTGAAGTGGTAGCTGAGGTTGATTTGAGACTTTTCTTCTTTAATATAAGTATTAAATACTTATTGCTATAAAATTTCCTCTCAGTACATTAGTTGCATTCCATAAATTTTGATATGTTGTGTTTTTGTTTTCAGTCTTGCACATTTTTAAAATTTTTCTTTGACTTTTTTGATGCATGAATTACTTAAGAATGTGTTGTCTAGTTTTAAGGATTTAGAAGTTTGCCTGTTGCCGTCTGTTATTGATTGCTAGATTGATTCTATTATATTCAGAGAACATGCTCTTATGATTTTAATTCTTTTAATTTTGTTGAGATTTGGTTTATAACCTATGATATGATTTATCTTGGAGGATGTTCCATGATCACTTGAAAAAATGTACATTCTGAAGTTGGTTGAGTGTTCTATATATGTCAATTGGATTCTATTGGTTGATTATGTTGTTTAGATTGTCTATATCTTTGCTGATTTTCTGTCTAACAGTTCTCTCGGTTCTCTCAGTTACTGACAGGGGTATGATGAAATCCCCAGCTCATCTTTTTAATGCTTTCAGGTTTTTTTATGTATTTGAGAATATGTTTAATGTCTACACCTGTAGGATTGTTATGTCTCCCTGGTAGATCAATCCTTTTTTTACTATAAAATATCTATCCTTATTTCCTACTCTGAAGTCTACTTTAGAATATATTAACATACCTATTTTTGATATTTTTATGAATGTTTGCATGGTATATCTTTTTCCATTCTTTTATCTTCAGCATATCAATATCATGAAATTTGAAGTGAATTTCATGTAGGCAGCATAGATCTGGGCTGTGTGTTTTGCCCTGTCAATCCTCTGTCTTTTGATTTTTGCATTTAGCTTATTTATATGTATGGTAATTATTAATGTGTTAATGCTTAAGACTGCCATTTGATTATTTGTTTTCTACGTATTTCCTTTGGTTTTTATTCCTCTATTTTTCTTTTCTTACCTTCCCACAGGTTACTTCAGTTACTTACATTTTGTGAGATTCCACCTTGATTTATTGATAGCATTTTTGAGTGTACAGTAAGTCCTCACTTAATGTCATTGATAGTTTCTTAAAAACTGTGACTTTAAGGGAAACCATGTATAGCAAATTCAACTTTACCATTCGCTAATTGATGTAAATAAGAGTTAAGTTTCTTTGTCAAATTTTTGGTCACAAAACATCACTAAACTTCTAAATAAAGATCAAAACACTTCTAATATTAAACACTGAAATAAATGTGAACCTTACATACATTTAAGAAAGATTAATAAAAAATGGATAATTATTTGTTTAATTTTTGGTGAATCAGTGAGTGATGATGATCATAAATCAAGGAATAAATGTTTGCAAAGTGAAAACTGTAAGAAGTATTTACTACTACTATGTAGTTAAAAAAAACAACAATAATATATATGGTGGGCTTACGGAGGGCTTTCATACCCCATCATTTATCAGCATGTATTTGTATGACTATGTTATATATAACAAATTTTCATTTTGTAGTCATTTGTATTCATTAATTCATTCATTCATTTTCTAACCATTTATTCCAGTTCAGAGTCATGGATGGCTGGAGCCTGTCTCTGCAGCTCAGTGCTCAAGGCAGGAACCAACTCCAGACAAGATGTCTTTCCATCGCAAGATACACTCACACACACACCCAAACTCACTCAGTGTGGGACAATGTAGACTCATGAATGAATCTAACATGCACAACTCTGGGATGTGAGAAGAAACCAGAATAGCTGGGGAAAACCCATGCAGATGTGGGGAGAATGTGTGAATTCCACACATACAATGGCCCTTGCCAGAAATCAATACTTTTTCCTCATCATTATAGTGAAGTGACTTTGTACAAAACAAAATTATTTGAGGACCTGCTGTATCTGTATACCTATACTCTTGAAACATATACAGAAATGGCTTATATGAGTCTATTGGCATTAACATTTTACCCATTCAGGTGAAATATGGATAGCTCCCTTCCATTTAAATTCTTTCATCTTCTCTACTTTTAAATATTATTGTCTTGTATATCAAACAGTGGATATTTTTTTTCAATCATCAAATGTAGTGTAAAAAATCCAAGAAAAGAATAGTGATGGTATGTATCCTTATTTCTGCTTTTTATATTGTTACTTCTTTACACTTAATGTTCCAAATTTCTTTGCCAGATAAAACCAGTATCTATTTTTATCTCAGTATTGATGTCTATTGTATTTTCTCATTCAAGTTATGATTTCCTTGGCTCTTAGTATGACAGCTGATTTTATTATATCCTGGACATTTTGTCTTTTTATCTTAGGAGACTCTGAGTTCTAGTTAATTATTTCACATTAGTGGGCAGTCACCCTGGTTAGGGTTAACATGCAGGTCTTGGCCTTCTTCTATAGGCTGTGGCTCCAATGGCAGTTTGACTTTCTGGCTTTTGCAGTGTTATTTTAGACTGCTTCATTCATCTGGTACCATTGTGGCTTTTACTGGTCCCTGCTGGTAATATCTTAGAGAACAGAATATCTTATGTAGGCTGTGGTGCCAGATGTCTTTCAGTAGGGGAGGTCTCTGGTAGGATACTTATACCATTTTCCCTTCCCCCTCCCATCTATCTTGGTGTCTCTGAGCAGAAGAGGAGAGTTTCTGGCTCAAGGGAACAAGGAGGCTTCTCTAACTAGGAAACCTACTGTAGTGGGTCTCTCCTGCTGACTCTGCCCACCTTTCTTGGTATCTCTTGGTGGTAAGTGGAAGTCTCAGACCAGTGGAGGAGAATGTTTCTGTTGGCTGTTTATTCCTGGCAGATCTCCCAAGCTATCCCCATTATTGATGATGTCACACTGGCCTGAAGTTGTCAGGACACCCATTCCATCAAGGAGAGGAATGAGTCTATCCGAACAGTCTTCTGTTGATAGGTGAGGGTCAGGAAAATAGGGAAGGGGTAAGCTTCTTCTGTTGAGTAGGAAATATAAGACTTCCTGCTGCTGTGCTGTTCCTCCACTTCTAGTGCCCTAAACCAGCTCACCTTCTTGACATTTTCCAGGGTTCTCCTTTGGTTACTGTTTGTGACTTTTCCAGAGAATATAGTTGTGCTGAGCATAAGTGAATAGGAAAAACAAGCCTATACCACCCTGTCCAGATTAAGAGTCTTCAATTTTCTATTACTTTTATTTTCCCTTGGTGCTTTGAAATTTTACCAGTGCATGTCTAGGTGATGGTTTAAAAACCTGTCATCCTTTACATCAGGTGGACATTTCCTTTTTTTAATTTTTAAAAAATTATTTTTATTTTTTATTTAAAAAATTTATAGGGTGTAAGTGTTTTAGTTACATGGATGAATTGTATCATGCTAAAGTCAGGGCTTTCAATGTACCTGTCTGTCACCAGAAGAGTTTACATTGTACCTGATAAGTAGGTTTTTATTCAATTTATTTTTGGCATTGGAATTTTTTTTTTATCATTTCTTGGTTAACTTTCTCTTCTATATTTTATCTATTCTCTCATCTGAAACTCTTATTACATGAATATTGTCTGACCTGCATTGATTAGTTATAAGTTTTTACTTTTCTTTTTCTTCTAAAGTTTACAATTAATATATCTTTATCTTTCTGCCAGGAATGCTGTACTCAAGTCCTTGAATAAATTTTTTCAGTTCAGCAACCATATTTTTAATTTTTAAGAATACTCTTTTCCCATTTTTCCCATAATATCATTACATTGTTTCTGTAAACCAATAGTAATATCTTCTTGTTAAGTTCTGAAAACTATAAAGTTTTCATTTTTAAGTTCTTTTTTCTTCCCTGAATTATCTCTTATTTCTCCGTGAATGAGTGTTTGTTAATTTTCTTTTCTCAGCCTTTCATTTTTACTTTGCTACTGTTTTGAGTCTGCTCTGTTGAATGTGTAATACATGTCTATTTCCTATCAAGCTTGCTGATTGTTAACTTGACATATGAGAGGGGCGTTTTCTTCCATTTACTGTGAGTTTAGGTATGCTGCACATTGCTATGGTTTCTAAAATGCTGCAATAATAAGAATGAAAACTCCCCACAGGTTTGCTCAATTCTTCAGAGAAGGCCTCTATCATTTTTTATCCTGGGGTTAAATGCTAGCCAGTATTATATTTTTCACTTGTATAGTGTACAGAAAGATACAGCTGAATTCTCTGTTAAACTTCAGCCAGTCTGCCTATTTTCGGGACCCTTTCTCATCTTGGCCTTGCAACAAAGAAGGCCAAAAAGAAGCCAAGAGCCTGTCTTAGGACTGGCCAGGGAATCTGCATTTATGACTGCGAGCATCTTCTTCTGTACTTCATCCAATGGCATTCTTCCAGAGTTCTGCTACATGTTTTTTTTTTTTTAGTCTTTTATCTGTTTGTGAAGACTCCTTCCCTCTCTTCTTTGTTGTTGTTATCCTATTTCTTTTCTCATTCTGTTATTTCTATGGAGCATTGCTGTGTGGTTGGGGGATAATGGGATGTAAGTGCTGTCCTAAGTTTTCCATCTTAAATTGCAAGATTATACATAAATTTAAGTGCTAAATTATATTTCCTATAAATTTATCAGCAGACAAAAATCTTTTGAGTGTGATATTTACCAAAAATTTAAAGAAAACAGAGCAGATATGTTGTCTGTATATTATTCTCCTGGCAATCAAATAACAGCAATAATTTCCCCAAAGTGTTAAAAAACAGCCATCGGAAGCTCGTAAGTTCTTGTAGATATAACGTTTTTAGAAATCTCCTTTTGATCTACCTTGCACTCTAAAAAGCCGAAAAGTTCTTAAATTTCTGAATATTGCTGATTTTACTGTGGTTTTATTGTGCCGATATTATTATGATTTTATTGTGGTGGTTTTCCTTTATTGTGGCTACATGCATAATCGTTACCTCAAAAACCTGAAACACGTAAAAGAGTGTCACATTAAATAATTCAAATGGGCAGGACAAGACGGGGCCACAGCACACACTGCCGTCCTTAGGAGACCCGCAGTCCCTTGCTATCTGCCAAGCACTTCCTGACTCCTCCCTAGAGCAGATGCTCCCCCACGCCAGCCGCGGCGCGCTGGATGCTGGATCCCGGATGTGGATGCGGCGCCATTAGACCCCGGAGCCGCGCCGAGAGATGCGACATGGCGGCGCGGAGTCAGAGCTGAGGTACGGTCGGAACTGCAGCTGCTGAGCAGAGATTCTGGAAAGAATTGCGCACCTGAGCTGCCAGCATGGCGGGCCTAAAGCGGCGGGCAAGCCAGGTGTGGCCAGAAGAACAGGGTGAGCGGGAGCATGGGCTGTACAGCCTGCACCGCATGTTTGACATCGTGGGCACCCATCTGACACACAAAGAGGTACGCATGCTTTTCTTCATCTTTTTTGATGTCATCGATGATGACCAGTATGGACTCATCCAAAATGGCCGTGATTTGCTCTTGGTGTTGGAGCGCCAGGGCTGCTGCGACGAGAGTAACTTTCGCCAGGTGCTGCGGTCGCTGAGCATCATTACTCGTCATGACCTGCTGCCCTACGTCACCCTCAAGGGGAGACGGGCTGTGTGCCCTGATCTTGTAGACAAGTATCTGGAAGAGACATGGATTCGCCATGTGAGCCCCAGAACCCTCAGTGATCCGGAACCGAGGCCTCCTCACTGTCCCACTTCGGGTCCTCAGGTGTATAGCAAGCCACCAGCCCGAGGGAGAGCCACACTTGGGAGCCAGCAAAAACGCCAGAAGTCAGTGACCTCAGATTCCAAGGAAAAGCAGACCTGTGACATCAGACTGCGGGTTAGGGCTGAATACTGCCAGCACGAGACTGCTCTGCAGGGCAACGTCTTCTCTAACAAAGAGGACCCACTTGAGCGCCAGTTTGAGTGCTTTAACCAGGCCAACACCATCCTCAAGTCCCGGGACCTGGGCTCCATCATCTGTGGCATCAATTTCTCTCGGCTCACCGACCTTGACGCATTCTGGCGCGACTACATTAATGGCTCATTAGTAGAGACACTTAAAGATGTCTTCATCACAGAGTCCCTCAAGCAAGCTGTGGGCCACGAAGCCATCAAACTGCTGGTGAACGTGGATGAGGACGACTATGAGCTGGGACAACAGAAACTCTTGAGCAACTTGATGCTGCAAATGTTGCCCTAACTGCTTTCCCTTCTCATTTCTCTGTGGATTGTTCCCACCACCCACCTCTGGAGCTTACATGCTGTTCTGGAGTTTGTTCTCTACCCTTCCAACCAATCATATCCCTGCCTTTTTTTTTTTTCCTTAAAGAAAAGACAAAGGAAAGTGGAAGTGATGTTCCCTACCCCTTGCTGCACCCATGTGCCTGGGCTTCCCTTTTGTTTCCCTTTTCCACTTACTCACTAATGTGTGTCTCTACAGCCACCTGCACTGAGCTGTAAGACAAATGTATAGGGAGAATCAAAATCTATAGAACATATTCTTTGTAAGGGATTGAAGTGAACACTGCTTTGGGGTACATTGAGGGGTTATAAATACTTCTGACTTTATGAGGGCTCTTAAATTTTGTCTGAAAAACCAAAGGGCTGTGAGTAAGGGAGCTATGTGGAAGGTGGGACTCTGAAGTGTATTTTGGAAATTAATTAACACCTTCTTCCAAATTACAGAATTAAAAAAAAAAGTACACAGTCAAGATAATTCTATGTAACTTAACTCATAGATTAATTCTATGTAATTTGTGTCCCATTTTTCTTACTATAACATAAGTTTTAATATTTTTCCACATTATTTGAAAGTCTGTATGTAACCATCATTCATAATGGCCATTTTTCCATTTGGTAGGCTACTTCGTATTATCATTCCACTACTGTTAGATATGAGTAATTTCCAATTTTCTACTATAATAAATAATACTGCAATGAAAAAAATAATTCAAATGATATTTGTTTGAATATCATGTCTGTATCTATATGTGAAACATTGTGCATAAGAAAATGACATCCCCATTTTTTTTTAAACTAAACTCCAGAATGCTTTCAATGTGTTACTGACTATAAGTGTGATGTATGTAGGTTATTTTACTTCCCTGGGTTTCAATTCTCCAGAGAAAAGAGGGCCTATGCTAGATATATGTTTTTCTTAGAATTTCACATTTATCTAGTTTATGTTTTGGTCTGTATATGCAAGTTATGTTTGGAACATCAGCTGTGGAGGTTGAGGAATTTGTACTTTCAGCGTTCTGCTTTATTTGCTTATTTTGAAAGATCAATAAAATATTTTGGATAATCTAGATTTTTTTGAAAGTTACTCAACTGTGTAATTAAATTCAATAAATGCAATTGGATTTTTCTGTCAAGCTGGTGAACTTATTCTACCAAATGAGCTACAGGTATTTTAGAGGCCATCTCAATGTGTAGATCAAAAACTGGGAAACATACATATTGAAAATGTACATGCAGGTGCTGAAACTACTGTGAAATTCATATACAGAGATTAAAATCAGTGTATTTATTTGACAGGACTATGTGGATAGATACTTTACATTACTAATATGCATTCTCTATATTTTTCTCTCTTACAGAGTTCATATTTTCCAGGTTAATAATGTACCACATAAAAATTATTTAACCTTCTAAACTCCCATGCACCTAAATTAGAATTACTGATCTATAACTGACCAATTAGATACAAGCTTTAATCTACTGGCTGGCATTTCTAAAAAGCTGTTGATATCCTAAAAAAAAGAAAAAAAAAATCAAACTTAATTGATACTGTTCACTTTTTTCTTTCCTGATAATTGTATGTGCTGCTTATAGATACAGCAACTGTATTTCTAGCACAAGGTAAGAATACTGATAAAGAAAGAAAAAAAAAAAAAACATGCTTGGGAACTAATTGAATTACAGAGGTATTCGTACCAGCTCCTGTGTCCTTATACCTGAGTCTTCCCGTTACATGAGAAAAATAAATTTCTATTTGGGTAAGTTTCCATAGGTACATCTCCATTATGTGAAGCTGAGCAATTTTTTTTACAGATTCTTTGTTACTCGATTAAATAAATACATGCTGATTTAGTAACACATGAATAGTATAATATTTAAATGATTTGTTTTTATGGTGAATAGGGCAGTGAAATTTGTGTGTGTGTGTGTGTGTGTATATATATATATAATGCAAATTCAAATAATGCCATGTTTTAGACCTCTGAGAGTTGGCATGTGTTTGCTTAAAAGCGTAATTTCTAAATACAAGTAACAGTATAACTGAATTATTGAAATTCATAGATAACCATCTAATCATCATATAAGTTAAACTGAGGGACTAAAGAGCAGTTATTTAGGTGGTCTAAATATGAAGGGATATTTAAAGCATAAGGATCAACATGCCCAAATACCTAAAGAAATGGAATTGTTTACTATGTTTAAGGAATGTCAAATGATTTAATAACTGTCCTTCCTAGTAATCTATGAGAACAGTGGTGAACTTGTAAATCAGTTTCATCTGTATGCACATAGTAAGCATCCAAAAATATTTGTTAAATAAATGAGTGGATAAATGCATTCATGAAAAATTCCATTTGGTTTAGAGGTTGTAGGAGAGAAAAAAAATCTGGAATATATTCATCCTTGTTTACTGATTAAATGTTTTTACCTGGTTGTGTCACTCACAATCAATCTCTTATTATGTAACATGAGAATAGTTATCTTAGGAAGGTGATATTTCTCAAAGGAAAGGCAACATGCCTATATGCATCCAATACTAATGAATGGGGATAATTTTAGGGGTTTACTAAACACTTAACTATATATCATGTTAGACATTATAGAATTTGAAAAAACTGCCAGATAAGAGCAGTTTAACTCACTAAATTAACAAAGATTTCAGTATTTCATGAGATTTTTTAATAATTTGTGGTATTAAGAACTACAATTTGAAACATTTCAAGAAGAGGTTGCTTAATAAATTATATTTAAGAAATACATGTGTCCAGTACCAAGGCAGATGAATTATTTAAAACAAAAAATTTAGAGATTTAACTTTCTTAATTTATATAAATATTTCCTGTAAGATAATATACATTCTTAAAAATTAAATCTGTCTGTCTAGCCAATCTCCATTTCATCCTGAAATATAGTGCACTTTTACATAAAGTCATAAAAATTGCATTCTTCCAATTTCAGTTGGTAATCAACTGTGACATTAAATGGCATAAATCTTTGTTCAATTCATTTCCTGCTCCTTCAAAGAAAATGAAAATAAAGTACATCTAAAAATGGAGATTATAGCAAGCACAAGAGATTCTAACTTTTGTTAAGTTATTGAAAGTTTTCATTTGGTTTTAAACTTCTGCCATTCATCTTTTTCAATAAAAGAAAACTTGCTTTTTTCTTGAACTAAAGATGACAATTTAAACATTAACTTTTTTTTTCATTTTCGGTCAATGTGAAAAGCACCACTCAAACACAGTTTTACTTTTTTTTTTTTTTTTAATTTTCAAAATATTAAGGGTATACAAATGTTTTAGGTTACATGGATCACTTTTGTAATGCTTGAGTCCTGGCGATAGGTGTGCCCATCGCCCAAATAGTGTTAATTATACCCATTAGTAGGTTTTTGCCCCTCGTTTTCTACCCCGTCCCCCCTGGTGGATTTCCACTGAGTTCTATTTGCCTGTGTGCACTTCTATGCTCATCGATTGTTCCAATTTAATAGTGAGTACATGTGGTGTTTGTTTTTCCATTCTTTAGATACATTATTTAGGAGAATGGTCTCCAGTTCCATTCAGATTGTTGCAAAAGGTATTAAATTCATCTTTTTTATGGATGAGTAGCACTCCATGGTATACAAATATCATATTTTATTAATCCACTCATGAATTCATGAGCACTTGGGTTGATTCTACATTTTTGCATTTGTGAATTGTAATAAACAATAAACAAGAAACTGCAATAAACATTTGAGTGCAGATGTCTTTTTTGATGAAAAGTTTTCTTTTATTTGGGGTAGATACCCAATAATGGGATTGCTGGATCAAACGATAGGCCTACTTTTAGTTCTTTGAGGAATCTGCATACTGTTTTCCTTAAGGACTATACTAATTTGCAGTCCCACCAGCCGTGTATAAATGTTCCTTTCTCTCTTTATCCATACCAGCATCTATTGTTTTTGGACTTTTTAATAAAAGACATTCTAACTGGAGCAAGGTTGTATATCATTGTGGTTTTAAGTAGCATTTCTCTGATGATAAATGAGGTTGAACATTTTTTCATAAGTTTATTGGCCATTTGTCATTCTTTTGAGAAGTTTCTGTTCATGTCTTTTGCCCATTTTTCAATGGGGTTGTTTGTTTTATTCTTGCTGATTTGCTTGAGTTATTTGTAAATTCTGGATATTAGCCCTTTATCAGATATGGAGCTTGCAGATATTTTCTTCCATTCAATAGGTTGTCTATATGCTCTATTGATTGTTTCCTTAGCTGTGCAGAAGCTTTTTAGTTTAATCAAGTCCCATGTATTAATTGTTGTTGTTTCCATGATTACCACTGGGGTCTTTGTCATAAATTCTTTGCTTAGGCTGATATCTAGAAGTTTTTCCAACATTTTCCTCTAGAATTGTTATGGTTTCCATGCCTTAGATTTAAGTCTTTTATCCATCTTGAATTAATTTTGTGGATGGTGAGAGGTAGGGGTCCTGTTTCATTCTGCATGTGGCTGTCCAATTTTCCCAACACCATTTATTGAATAGGTTTTCTTTTCACTAGTGTACATTGTTGTCTGCTTTGTCAAAGATCACTTGGTTGTAGATAGATGGTTTTATATCTGGGTTCTCTGTTCTGTTCCATGGGTCTATTTCTCCATTTTTGTACCAATACCATGCTGTTTTGATTACTAGAGCCTTGTGGTATAGTTTAAATCTGGTAATGTGATGCCTCCAGATTTGCTCTTTTGCAGTCCTATGTTTTCCAGCTCGAACTTTAGGCAATGCTAGTCAACATTATAGCCTAATGTAAGGGTAGCCTGGAATCCAGAGCAGATTAGTCCAATCCAGTGATTTTCCTAATACTGACTTATTCTGTGTCACTGGGCACATTCCTTAGCCTCTCTATACCTAATGTTTTGGTTACTCATGAAAGTTAAATGCTTATCCACTTGGGAGGGATAATCTGTCAATTTATGGCTTAATTTGTAGAGTACTTTTGAATCAGAAAGATTTTTTAAATTACAAATTTTAGAGATTTCTATAAAAAAATTTAAAGACTACAAACGTGGATCAAGGAGTATAAGTAAATTACTAACATCCATATCAAAGGTTCAACAATTATCAAGATTTCTCTTCTAGTCATTGTTATTAAAATGTCTATGCTAATATCCTTTTTTTTTTTTTTTTTTTTGCAGCCTGTGTACACTGTCACTGATCTAATGACTCACCTTGTTGGCACGGGGCAGCAGCCAGGCCCTCTGCTCCTCTAGCTCCTGCCAAATCACTTCATCAACCTTCTCGAAGTTGTAGGGTCCATTACATGAACAGGTGTATGGCAAACAGTGCCGCAAATTCTGCACAACATTAGTGTCACAGAGTGGGGAGGCAATAAGAGACAGATACAGGTTCCAGTTTATCTTTATTAGTTCTAATTTGGTTTTCCCTTCTCCCACTTGACCTCCAGCTTATCTTTCTGCCAGTTCCGCTGACTCACAATAATTTCAGGCCCACCACACAATGCGAACACAGCAGCGTCTTTACCAACTCCCACAGTTATGTAAGGTCTAATCCCTATAATCTGTATCCTTTATCACTCAACGTATCAAACCTTAATTGGCCAGGCACAGTGGCTCATGCCTGTAATCCTAGCACTCTGGGAGGCCAAGGCAGGTGAATCTTTCGAGCTCAGGAGTTCCAGACCAGCCCGAGCAAAAGCAAGGCCCCATCTCCACTAAAAATAGAAAGAAACTAGCTGAACAACTAAAAACACAGAGAAAAAAATTAGCCAGGCATGGTGGCGCATGCTTGCAGTCCCAGCCACTTGGGAGGCTGAGGCAGAAGGACTACCTGAGTCCAGGAGTTTGAGATTGCTGTGAGCTACACCGATGCCACGGCACTCTAGCCCAGGCAACAGAGTGAGATTTTGTCTCGAAAAAAAAAGAGGTCTACTGACCTCTTTTGAGGTTTAAGGTCCAGGAATTTTATTCTACTTTAGCAGTTATTCCTAAAATCAATGAAAACTCAAAATTGACAATTATTCCAATTAATTAAGCTCTTACTGCTAACAAAATGGTATGTCTTCTCCAATAACATAAGCTAAACCAGACTGAAAGACATTATCAGTTAGCTTTTAGGTCTAGTTCATGTGTTTTAGAAGGCATGACACAATAATCAAATGATTATAAGCATCAAAGCACACTACCCTAAGATTTCTCTAAAGCAGAGTAAAGAAAAAAACACAATCAGCTGTTGAGAGGGAACTCATTTTCAGAGACAGGCTCTTTCTGGATAGGAACCAGATTCCACATTCTATGGAATGGATTTATTGAGACTGCTTAACAAAAATGAAACTTTTAAAAAATTTGAGGAGCAAGATTAAGATATTTTAGTACAAGAGATTCCAGATTCCAAATCCAAATAAAAGAGGTTTTACAGAAAGCATGAAGGATGCTCTTAAGAACAGAGAGTAGGGCAGATTTACCTCTGAATAACAAGACAATAATCAGCCAAACAAAATTCTCTTTTAATAAAGCTAAAAATTATATTACTTACAAAGCATTTTTGGGGGTATTTCATTTGAGCCTTTTAATTTCTCCACGTAGTCCTTCCCAAGATGAAGTAACACACAAGAAGAAGAGCAAAGTGATTATGCACACCCTCCCCAGGGTCAGGAGAACGGTGGTGGCAGTTATGATTTTCCAAAGCCATACCTAAAAGAAGTGCTACACTACAAAATTCCCTTGAAATTTCCTATTTTACCTTGAAACTGCACATGAATTTTTGTATCTGACCCCATAATGAATCTGCATGTTTCAGGGTAAAAGCAGAATTTTTATATTTTCCTTATTATAATGCAGAGTCTAAGGCTATGAGAAAGAACAAATGATTTCTGGATGGTAACATATCCAAAGAAGAGTACAACTATGCAAAAAATTTGAACCCAGAATCTCAATCCCAAATTCAGTGATTATTCAAAGAAGATAATATACACGTTGGTGAAAGATAGTTTCACCAATGTTTGATCCAATGAAGCAATGGAAGCGAAGCTGTTTATATGGTCCAGTGCCCTTTATGTACTCTGTATATTACCAAGAAAAAGCTCACTATTTAAAAATCATATTCCCCAGGAAACACAGTATTAATGAACAAGTGGGCTATTATTGGTTTTAAGTGTCACATACTTAAACCAACCTTAGGACTAATAATGCCAACTCTTAAAGGGTTCTAAGAAAGGGATAATATTATTGGTAATTACTTTGTTTTCCGCGCGGGGGGGCGGGGGGGTGGAGGTGGGGGGGCGGAGGCCAGCAAGGATAGATAAAGAAGTTTTATGTTGGTGCTTGCAACTTGAAGAATTTAAAGGGTGAGTCAAATTCTTCCTTCCAGTGGTTAACCAAGGGCAGATATGAAATGGAGATGTAACAATGTGACTAGATGCTAGTTTCAGACTAGAGTCCAAGGGTCAATACAAGAGAATGACCTTCTCCCTCACAAAATCTTCAATGTTTAAAAGACAGAATAATCCCTTCTTGGCCTCTTCTTAAACTTCAGAAGCTAGGTCTTTAATTGTGAGGATATACCCTTTAGTTCGAGAGCACTATGAGAAACAGGCCAAAAAACGGTAGCAAAACACACTTGACTCAGCAAGAAATGGATATAAGGCAATTAATACAATGCTCTCCCCCATTTAGAAAAGGGAACTAGCACATTAGAGCAAAAGCAGGAGGACACGCAATTCTATATAATCAAATGAGGATGGGAAAGGTAACTAGCTTTCCAAAAGCACCTTTGGAAACAGTTTTTCAAACAACAGTTTTCATTCTACTCCGGAGCAAAATATTATGGTATTTGTGTCCTTATTCACATGGCAATCACTAGAATTCATTACCAGATCCTCAGACTTTAGAAGTCTTAGTGCCTTATACAAAGAAAGGCACTAAGAAAGAAACAGGTATACCTGTATACCAAATGAAAGATTTCAAGGACACCTCCCACACTACACATTGCTTTTGAACAAATAAAAGCAGATAATAGGTAGGACTGGATAAAGTTCAGCAGTAGATCTCAAATTTTAGTATATTAAAAAATATAGATTTCAAGGTTGACTCTCACAGAGATTCTGATTCACAATATATGGGATGGGACCCTAAGACTTGAATTTTTAATAAGGACTCCCAAAATAGCTCTGGTGTGGTTAACGCCCAGGCTACACTTTGTGAAAAACTGGTTTACAAAGTCAAATGGCAGAGGACACTCGACAGATCTCCCTTGAAAAGATGGCAATGTTAAAATACAAAGGTGATCATACCCTCTTCTCTACAGATGACTGAACTCTGTAAGCCTTCTTAGTCTTTTTCATTGCCTTCCCAAGTATCTTCTTCCTGTTACTCTCTGAATGTTATACTGTCTTCCATTGTCACTGGCCCTCTTCCCATCACTCCACACCAGAGGCCATATGCATTTAAAAATAAGGGATTTTACCAAGAAAGCCACATATCTGTAATTGGTGTTTTTGCTATAACAAGATAAATGTTTTCCTTGAAAACCCCTTGTATTCTTTAAAATTGCACACTAAAAAGTCTTATGGGAAAAACAGAGCAGGAACAAACCACTCAAAATTATGCAACTTTATAATCAGAGCACTAAAAAAAACTTGAATAGCACAGGCAAGCAGTTCAGCATGGTTATAGATTGCTTCAGGGGACAATAAAAATGCAAAAACATTAGGACAGAAATGCAGCTTGCCGAGACTGAGAACATGGAGATGGAAGTGAAGTTCTGAGGTATTGAGGCTATAGTTAAAATGGACACACGAGAAGTGCAATTTGCCACAGACAGAGAGCCATGCAAGGCTAGGGGAGCAGACTTGAATTTTCTTTAGGAATCTTGCCTGTGCAGCAGCTGGTTGAGGGCTTTTTCCTTTCTATTTGAAGGTTATAACCCTATTCCTGCTATTCTGATTCTCCTTGCCTAGAAAAAAAAATTTCACACATGAACCAACACAACTTTAGTTTACACTGATGTCATTCTGCAATTTACCAATTTTATCAGCTAACCGGTTGTGAAAAGCAAATCCTGCAGCTAACCAGACCACGTCTCTCAGGGGAAAGGGAAACAGGTGAAGACATGTGTCAACAATGGACTTGCATTTGACAGTCAGCTGTAGAGTTACTCCCTTTAGATCTGTGCTATCAAATGATAGCCACTGGCCATACATAGCTATTGAGCACTTAAAACACAGCTAGTCTCAATTGTGATTTGCTGTATGTATAAAATACACACTAGATTCAAAGACAGTACAAAAAGAATGCAAAATGTCACACTAATATTTTTCATATTGATTACATGAAGAAATATTTTAGATATACTTGGTTAATAATACATGTAATTAAAAATAATTCTAGATTTTGGTGGCTAATATATTTTAAATTGCCACCTGACTCACTGAACAGCTCTGCCTGAGATAAAGCTGCCACAGACACTTAGTAAAGTGCATAGGACACTGCTCAAACAATTGTCCAATGACTGAAAAATCTGCTTATAATTAGCAGAGTCTAGAACCTAATTCTGTTTAATACTGTGAGGCCGGGCACAGCGGCTCACACCTGTAATTCCAGCACTTTGGGAGGACAGCTTGAGGCCAAGAGTTTGAGACCAGCTTGGGCAACATAGTGAGATCTTGTCTCTACAAAAAATAATTTTTTTTTTTTAAATCAGTAGGGCATGGTGGTACATGCCTCTAGTCCTAGCGACTCAGGAGGCTGAGGCAGCAGAATCACTTAAATCCAGGAGTGTGAGGCTGCAGTGAGCTGTGATCTAGACACTGTTCTTCAGCCTGGGTGATGAGAGCAAGACCCTGTCTCAAAAAAAATAAAGAAAAACAAAACAGTACTGCCATAGTTTATCTTAAATATGTATGGGGAAGCCAAACTATTTGTGGAAATTACATACGTACCACATTATTTTCTTTGGAGCCACCCATATCTTTCCTACTCTTACACACATAGGTAGTGTGTATTAGTATGGGATTTCACACCCACAAAATACAGTCATGCCTCGCTTAAACATGGGGATACATTCTGAGAAAGTATGTTTTGTTGCTTTGAGATCACAGAGTGTACTTACACGAACCTAGATGGTATGGCCTTCTACACACTAGACTCCATGGCATAGCCTATTTCTCCTAGGCTACGAAGCTATACAGCAGTGTTACTACACCAAATACTGTAAGCAACTCTAACACAATGGTGTTAGAGTTTGTGTATCTAAACACCTCTAAACATAGAAAATGTCCAGTAAAACTATGGCTTTATGATCTTCTAGGATCACCCTCATATATGCAGTCTGTCCTTGACAGAAACATTATGGGGCACTTGACTGCCTTTAAAAAGGATAGGAGGCACATGAAAAACAATGAAGTTCACTTGAACTCTTCTCTCACACTTTATGCAAAATGAATTCAAAATGAATCAGACATACATGTAAGAGCTAAAACTATAAAACTCTTTAAAGACAATACAGGTATAAACCTTCACCAAAACTACAAGTGACAAAATAAAAAATAAACCATACTTTGTCAAAATTATAAACTTTTGTGCTTGAAAGGACATCATCGAAAGCGAGAAGACAATCCATAGGATGAGAAAATATATTTGCAAATCATGTATCTGATAAAAAGACTTATCTAGTTCTACTTGTAAGAACCCTCACAACTCAATCCAAAAAGATAATCCAATTAAAGTCAACAAAAAAAGGTCTGAGCAAACATTTCTCCAAAGATGATATACAAATGGCCAAAAGCAAATGAAAAACAAACAATAGCATTAGATAATGGGGAAATGCAAATCCAAACCTGCAATGAGATACCACTTCACACCCACTAGTATGGCTATAGTCAAAAATATGGACAACTAGAAGTGCTGGTGAAAACGCAGAGAAACAGGAACCCACTCATACACACTGCTGGGGGGAATGTAAAATATTGCAGCTGCTTTGGAAAACAAGTCTGGCAGTTTCTGAAAATGTTGAACACAAGAGTTACATGGTCCAGCCATTCCACTCCTAGGTATATTTACAAGAGAAATGAAAATGTATGTCCACACACTTTTACACAAATGTCCATAGCACATCATTCTTAACAGTCAAAAAATGGAAACAAATCAAATGGCTATCAATCAATAAATATGGTATATCCATACAATGGAGTATTATTTAGCAACAAAAAGGAATGAATACTAATACATGCTAGAAAATGAATAAACCTTGAAACTATCATGCTAAGTGAAATAACCCAGTCACAAAAGATTGCATGAGTCCATTTATATGAAACATCCAGAACAGGCACATCTGTTGAGACAAAGTACATTAACAGTTTCCTAGAGCTGAGGGTGAAGGGGGGTTGAAGGGTGATAGCTAAAGGTTTTATTTTTGAATGATGAAAATGGTCTAAAACTGATTTGGTGACTGATGTACAATTGTGAATATATTAAAAACCACTGAATCATATATTTTTAAATGGCTGAATAGTACAGTATGTGAATTATACACCAACAAAACATATATATTTAAAAAATAAAAATATATCTACTATACCTTACATGTGATTTTAACACATCTAGCTTAGAAATAAGTCTCTAACTCATCATCTCTCAAATCCTAATCCTATGGGATATTTTGAATAGAAATGTTGCATGGCTATATAAATCTTAGAGTAAGCTGTAAATGACAGTTTCTTATAGAAAAGGGCTCTGAGAATTACTGAGGTAAAGAAACATTAACCTGAGAGGCAGCAGAATTAGGTGCTGATACATGATACAACACGGATGAATCTCAAAAACACTATGCTAAGTCAAAGAAGCCAGTCACAAAAGACCACATACTGTATAATCCATATATACAAAATGTTCAGAGAAAAAACAATCTAGACAGAAAGTAGATCAATAGTTGGAGAACTGGGGGGGTGGTGAGGAGAAAAATGAGAATGACTGCTAATGGGTAGAGTTCTTTGGGAAGGTTGATAATTGTATGGTATGTGAATTACATCTCAATTTTTAACAACAGCCACATAAAATATTTTTTTTAAAAGGGTAGTTGGGTCCAACCAGGTTGAGAGGCACTCATTTAGTGAAAAGAGCACACTCAGTCAGGCAACCTGGGCTTCAGTCCAGATTTTGCCTCTATCTTACTAAAAGGAGGGAGTCACCTTCTGGTCATCTTCATCTGTCGAAGAAGATACTGCTTGACAGTGTGTAGGACTGCCAACAGTCACAACAAAGTCTGAAATGCTATGCTTATGAATGTTAATCAACCTCTTTTGACCCCTCCCACCTGACTTTTCACTAAGGGATTAGTTAAGATTTTAGAGTAAGACTTTTAGACCCTTCATACATTCTATGTCCTCTCCTCTATTTCCCAGGTCTCAGTTTAAATTCCACATCCTCAGAAAAGCCCTTCCTGATCATTCAAAGTAAGCCCCCATCATAGCACACATCCATCCTTAACAGCTATTTTTATGCAGTGGAAACTATCAATACATCTCACATTGCTTCCTGTGTTTTCTGATTTTTAAATTAGCTAAGTGACCAGTCTAAGGAAGAAAGGCATTCTGAAAGAAAAGAATAAAGGTTAGTATGAAAAAATAACAGTTTTAGAAAATTTTATCAAATTATCCTAATATTCAAAGACAGCATAGTTGAAAGCTAATTATTATCCTTTTCCCAAACTGGTGCCTTTAGAGTTACAGTATGGTAAACAAGAAGAAACAGAGGCAGGTACTGTCATGCCTGTGGGTGTCTTCAAGTAATTTTACCTCCTGATGCTAATAATTAAAGCAAGAAGTAGCGGATTTCAACTACAGAAGCCACATGGTACTCAACTCTCAATCTGAGAAGGGGTGAAAATGAACACAAAGCAATCTTCAAGTATGTGTTATGCCCTCATATGTCTGACAAAATTAAATGCTCAGTTACATTAAGACAATAAGAGAAACTACAATCTAACACAAGAATGGCTTTCCACGGGGTACAATGAAGTGGACAATAAACTTTGTCAAGGGAAACACCACAAGCAACAGCATAAAAGTAAGAAAGCACAAAGTGAGAGTTCAGAAAGCAATGAGTAGAAGTAGTTTGACAGGAAAATGCAGTTCCTGTATTTGAGATAACAGGGGTAATGCTAAGTTAAGATAAAGATTACTCGGGGGGCTTGGATACCAAACTGAGGAAAAAACACATCTCATCTTCTGGACAAAGGAATTCTCGAAATTACTAAAGAACTTATTTTTCATTTTTGAGTATTTTTTTGATGCTTTTGAACAGTATTGGGGCATCATAAAAAATCACATTAAAAATACATCTTTAAGGATAACACAGGCTGGACGCAGTGGCTCACGCCTGTAATCCCAGCACTCTGTGAGGCCAAGGTGGGAGGGGATCACTTGAGCTCAGGCGTTCGAGATCAGCCTGAGCAAGAGCCAAGACTCCATTTCTACTAAAAATAGAAAAATTAGCTGGGCATGATGGCACGTGCCTGTAGTCCCAGCTACTCAGGAGGCTGAGGCAAGAGGATCATTTGAGCCCAGGAGTTTGAGGTTGCAGTGAGCTATGATGATGCCACTGTACTCTAACCAGGCAGACAGAAACTCTTAAAAAAAAAAAAAAATACACACACAAGTAACAGGATTCTTTCTAGAACACAACGGTTTAACTCTCCCCCACCCCCAACTTCTTAAAGCCACACAATCCTTTTCTTACATGGCTGGCTGTTCATCCTTCAGGGGTTAATTCCCAAGTTACCTCCTACAAAAGCCTTTCCCTGACCAAAGTATAAATTCTGCCTATTTTCCTGACGTTATTGTTTCAAGTCACTATTTATTTCCTTTACAGCTGAGTCCCGGTACAAGTCCATGGCCTATTAAGAAAACAGGGCCGAGCATCACCGCCTGCCCCATTCCACCCCTCACCCCCAGTGGAAGAACTGTTTTCCATGAAACCGGTCCCTGGTGCCAAAAACGTTGGGGACTGCTGCTTTATAGTACGAATCACATTATGAAATTATCCTTTTATATACTTTATATTGTCTATTTCTTCCACTAGGAGAGAAAACTCCCTGGGCACAAGGATCTGGCCTATAGGCATGCTGCAAATATAATTCTGTAATCACAAGTGTCTGGGGTCTCTCAGTAGACTCTAAAATAAATTCATGAAGCCCAATATTTAAAATGAGAACCACTGTTACTGCAACAAGGGTAACAGGGGATGAAGAATCAACTCCTAGTCATGTTCTTGGAACCTGTGGGCTCTGTATCACATCATTTACAAAGGAATGATATAGAGAATCTCTGAAGATTAGATGTCAAAAACCTTGAGTAGTGATAAATCCTATGTGTCCTATGCAGGTATAAAATTCATATATTAAATATAACTATTAAAACAAAAAAAAAGTTTTAAGAAGACACACTATATCTGCAACACTCGCTGAAACTAAATCACTTGATATTTATTAATAAAAAGTATTACTTTAGCCTCCATTCTATTACTTACATCATATAAAATAAGCTGGAATAGTGCTTTCCCAAAAAATATGTGGTATTAGAGAGAGAATAAAAGGTAGCATACTACAGCAGTTACCTCAAGGAGTAAGTTTTCTCTTACAGATAACACATTTTCAATATTGCTTGTGTGTGTCTCAGTAGAGACATGTGCACACAAAACAATATTCTAAAATTCCCTCTGTTTCTGCTTAGTCATCCTGCTTTTTGTGTTGAGGCAACCAGGAGTGAATTTTTGGATGCAGTTATTGATAATCTAACATGGGACACTTTCTGTCTAGGGGTTCTTGATCTGTGAAATGGTTTTTTCACTAAAGGGAAAAGTAAACATTTCCCACAATGCCTGTATCAACTTTATACACTTTATTTACACTTTATATACTTTATACACTTTATATACACGAGCAAATGCAAATGTTACTCATTATAAAAAAGTACTTAATGTGCTTTAAAAATAAAAATAGAAGCTCAGAATGATTAGTGGAAGAAAAGCTCCAAATATCATATTTGCTGGTGATGCTTAATCTACATACCAATTTTATGACAACTTGTTTTAGACATATCTTTGTTCTCTTTTCAGTTTCAATCTTTCCATTTCCCACCACCCTCCCTCCTTCTCCAATCACAGTTCTAGCCAGACTTAGATTATACAGGTTTATTGAGGAACTGTTTCAAACTTTCAAATATTAATTCCTGTAATGTCTGATCTGTTCTAGAAACAGATTTAATCACAAAAGTAACCAACTGCAAAATCCTGTCAAAGATAACAATGACCATAATAGAGTTAAGAGAATTCACTATATATATAGATATATATATATATCTATATATATCTATATATATATATAGATATATATATCTATCTTAGCCCAGGAATGAACAAAGGTTGAATACTGAAAGACTTGCATGTATATAATTCTTGAATGTTGGTTTTTAAAAATATGCTATCAATAGATTGAGTACTTGAAAAAAATAACTGTAAGAATAAACGTTTCCTTAATGTGAGAAAGAAGGTAAAGCTCCAACAGGGATGATTTTTACAAAATGATCATTTATTACCAAGCAATACTTTTTAACGCCGAGAAAGACATTCTCAGTAAGTCTATTTTTACCATTATTTTTAAAAATCGCAATACTGTTTTATCTGTTTTTCTAAAATAAAGAACGAGTATTAATACAATCAGAAGATACAGAAAAACATTAAATTTTTTTTTTCTTTTTTAGAGACAGGGTCTTGCTCTTGTTCAGGCTGGTCTTGAACTCCTGAGCTCGAGCTGTCCTCCCATCTCGCCCTCCCAGAGTGCTAGAATTATAGGCGTGAGCCACTGTGCTCAGCCTCAGAAAAATATTAAGAAAGGTAACTATCATTATAGGCTTATTCCTACATGTACGGATCATACCCAAAGTGAGAATTACATTACTTTGTGGATTTTCTATTTAATATACAGGAACATCTTCATTCACTAATAAACGTGGTTCTACATTATCATTTTTAATGGTAACATACTTCACGAGTGCATGCATATACTGTATGTAATCACAGGGACATTTGTGTGTTCTCTATTTACTGTTTATCTGGGTGTTAGAATTCCTAACCCATATTAAAAGAAATCAGGAATGTGTAATATTGAAAGAATCACATGAAAGATACCTTAAGAGACCTATTTCCAACTTGACTTTTTAAGGTATTTGTTCAATGACAGGAATGATACATATTTTTTTACAAATAACTAAATAAATCCACACAGTTGATACTGAAAATCACATTAAAAGCAGACTTTCAGAACGATGAACACACGAGAACGTATTTCTATATTTGCCCTCCATAACTCCTATCAAAATTTAAAAAGCCAGAAAGAAAATGTAATCAAATCCAACAAGGGAACAAATAATCCCAATCCAAACTGGCACTAACAAATGATTTCAAGAGAAATTAATCCTATTCTAAAGTGCAGGAAAGTACTAAACTTCACTTCCCCTAAAGTCTATATATTTTGAAAATTTATGGCATGCAGAAGAGGGGTGAGAGAAGGGTCACTTGTCCCAATAAATTCACCTGCTCTGGGGCCCAATGAAGTAGGAAACTTCCTGAATCAAGGAAAAACCCTTCCACTCTAAAAACTTTTGCCTGGACCGATATGATCCCTGAAAACAGAATTCAGCAAATGCAGTGAAAGTTGAGAGAAAAGATAATTTCCAACTTCATTGTTCACCTCCAAATGTATGTCTTTCACACCTCTGTCCCTGATCTGGACTGATTATAAACCATCAAATTTTAAGGGTACAATTAAAATAGTGTCCAGGAGAACAAGAAGCAGAATCAAAGAAAATCTAATCATACTGTGCACACCCCGCCTCCCTCAACAGAATGATTTTACTCAAGACGAAAGCCAGACATGAATGATAAAGCCAACACATGCAAAACTGGAGGTCCTGAAAATGAATAAACAGTGAGGACACTTAAGGGGATAGTAAAGGAAAATCTCAATTTGCAGCTTTAAAGGGGCTACCATGTACCAGGAAAAAAAATAATAATGAACCAATAAAAACTTGACACATATCCTCATATCCTGATGAAGCTGCAGAATTTTACTCATAAAGAAAAAATTCTAAAAGCAGCCAAGCAGACGCATGTCACTTAAAAAACCAGACTGACTTCAGACTTTCCCACAGTAACACTAAATGCTAGAAGACAAAGTAATAGTATTTGTGCTAAAAGAAAAGGAAGGACGTGACAAAGAGAATTATTTTTCAATCCAGGATGTCATTCATGAGTGAAAGCAATAGAAGACATTCTCAGATATTTAAGAATTTAAAAATCAAAGCATTCAAAACTAGAGGGAGAGGGAATTACAGAACAATGACAGTCATGAGAAAAATCAAAACAACTTTGCAAAAGGAGTAGCTATACTTTGAAGACTAGCAGTGTACAATGAATCCAACTAAAGTCATTTGCTTACTATCTGAGATCAACAGCCACTCTTTACCATGTTCTTATTCTAATAATTGTTACTTTGTTTTATGCCAAATGACTTACATAATATAGTAAATGTGAATTTACTCAAAATATATTCTTTAAACTTTCCTTTTGTTGTATTGTATTTTATAAAAGCTGCCACCAACATTTGCTCCATCCTGCCCCCAGCATGTACCGGCATGTGCCAGGCACACACATACATGTGAACTCAGAGCACTCATTTAACAAATATTTAATTTATTGAAAATTTACTATATGCCAAAGCTAGTAAGACACTAATAGGGTAACAAAAATTATTCTTCCCTGGAGCTTTGTTTAATTTTCCAAACTTAACCATGTATCAAAAGAAACTGAGGTGCTGGCCGGGCGCGGTGGCTCACGCCTGTAATCCTAGCACTCTAGGAAGCCGAGGCGGGTGGCTCGCTCAAAGTCAGGAGTTCGAGACCAGACTGAGCAAGAGCAAGACCTCATCTCTACTAAAAAATAGAAAGAAATGATCTGGACAACTAAAAATATATATAAAAAAAAAATTAGCCGGGCATGGTAGCCCATGTCTGTAGTCCCAGCTACTTGGGAGGCTGAGGTAGTAAGATCACTTGAGCCCAGGAGTCTGAGTCTGAGGTTGCTGTGAGCTAGGCTGACGCCACGGCACTCTAGCCCAGGTAACAGAGCAAGACTCTGTCCCAAAAAAAAAACAAAAAAAAAAAGAAAAAAACAAACTGAGGTGCTTTTTAAACATTAAGATTCCTAGTCCCATACTACCACTTTTAATAATCTTGATTTTTAAAAGGTTTAACTTCTCAGGTAATTCTGAAAGCCAGCCAGGTTTAGGAACTACAAGTCTGCTATAGCTACAACATATACTACAACCTCTTTAAGTCTCCTAAATCATCAAAGAC
This sequence comes from Avahi laniger, assembly GCA_963575035.1. Lineage (NCBI taxonomy): Eukaryota > Metazoa > Chordata > Mammalia > Primates > Indriidae > Avahi > Avahi laniger. The sequence continues at coordinate 67,265 of CAUYSK010084700.1, forward strand.
AGATTAAGTAACATCCAGTAATGTATGTTTTTTTCCTCTTTAAATGGCAGTACAAGTTGGTATGAAACTTTGCTATAAATGTCAGGTTCTAGATTGTGCACTACTTTTTGAACACTCCTTAATAATTTAATAATTTTTAAATGTCTTAAAAATACAGAGTGGCAGCAAAATGTACCTCTGAAAATAATATAGTTCAAGATTTTCATAGGTTAAAAATAAATCACCTTAAAAATATGAAACAAATAGTATACTTGTTCTGCAGTATGACCTGACCAAATATTAAAGTACAGGTTATCCAGGAAGAGTTGTTTATATTTTATAAGCAAAATGAAAAGCAAATGTGGTACATTTATTATCACTCCACATTAGATACAAATATTAAAACTTTTAATTAGCATCTTTTTAAGTAAACTCCTTTCCTCTTAAAAAATTCAGGTAAGAAGGAAAAAAAAAAAAAAAAATTCAGGTATGTGAATAATGACCTAACGAATATGTTTAGGGAGAGGAGAACAGATAAAGACACAATTCTGGCAACAGTAATAATTTATAATAATATGGTCTGACAATTGACCACATTAAGTGAAGATTTTCCCACTTGTAACTGTCATTAAAACTGTCATTAAAATGCTAAGCAGCTAACCTACCATATGATCTAGCAATTGCACCGTTAGGAATTTATCACAGAGATAAGAAAAATTATGTTTACACCAGAATCTGCACATCAATGTCATAATAGCTACATTGCCAACAGCCAAAAACCAGAAACAATTTACATTTCCTCCAATGGTATATGGTTAAATAAATTATGGTACATCCATACCATGGAATACTACTCAGCAATAAAACAGGAACACATAACAACTTGAGTGCTTCTCAAGAGAATTACGTTGAATGAAAAAAGCCAACCTCAAAATAGTAACACTATGTGATTCCACTTAGATGTAACATTCTTGAAATGACAAAATAGAGAGATTGAGAACAGATTCGTGGTTGCTGGGGGTTTGGGAACGGTGGGAGGAGGAACATGGCTGTGCTACAGAAGCATATCATGAAAGACTCGTGATGAATCTGCTCTGACTATAGTCATGGCCACGTTATTCTAATTGTCCAATAAAACTGCATGGAACTAAAGACACACAGAGTGCACGTAAAACTGGTGAAATCTGAACAGGGTCAGTGGACTGTATCAATGTCAATTTTGAGGTTGTGACAGTGTGTCATAGTTAAGCAAGATGTTACTATTGTGGCAAACTGGATAAAGGGTATACCTGATCTCTCTGCATTATTTTTTACAACTGCAGGTAAATCTATAATTATCTGAAATAACAAGTTTTTTTAAAAAGTTAACTCGCTAAAAACAAACAGCTAAGATTTAAACCCAAGCATGACCATACCTCTGTTCTCAGGCCTTTTAACAAGTACCGGTGGCATGGTTTTGTTCTCTCACGGCCCCTAATCATAAAGACAATTCTTGCTGGACATGCTCTTTTGTCACCGCTTCTCACTATCCCCACTAACATTTCTTAATCTCCACTGATGTACGTTTAACCATTTCTACTAACTCATCTAATCGCCTTGGCTCTTCTCTCAGTCTTTTTACTTTTTACTCCATCTCCATAACTTCAGTCAGAATCAAAATTTCCTTCAAAAAAATTATCTTGCCTTCCAGCTATAATCCTGTTATCAGCCACTCACTTCAATGAACTCCAAAGGACATTTTCCTTTCCCATTGTTCATGTTCACCAATGTTTCTTTTACTTCTGGATTTGCTGCCATTTCAGAAAACAAGCCTCTATTCAAACGTTTTACTGTAATTCTCCTTTAAAAAATACAGCATACTGAGTCTCCTGTTGCTATTGTTAAATTGCCATAAATTTGAAAAATGTTGAAGAATCAAAAAAAGACTAAAAACTTCAGGTCAAGACATACTGTAAAATTCCCAAATTTATCTGATTGGTAGATATTAAACATAGCATTGTAAAAGTTAAATTTTAACAAATTTTTTTTTAAAAAAGCAAATTATTAGGTAATAGACTTTGTGCCAAAGTCCAAATTTTTTACTCACAATATTATAAAGCAAAAGGAAATAAATCTTTTTCATCAAATTGTTCATGCTAGTAATTGTTACAGATTTTAGACACACTGTTTCATTTACTTCTCAAGGAATTCCTTAAAGAGAGTAGTAAAAATATGTTCTCACAGTTCAAAAAACAGAACATTTTTTAAAAATGAGGCTGGGCATAGCAGCTCATGCCAGTAATCCCAGCACTCTTGGAGGCCAAGGTAGGAGGACTGGTTGAGGCCAGCAGTTCAAGACCAACCCAGGCAACAAAAGTTTTATAAACTTTTATAAAACCAGCCGGGTATGGTGGTGCATGCTGCAGTCCCACCTACTCAGGAGAACTGCTTTAGCCCAGTAGTTCAAGGCTGCAGTGAGCCATGATTGTACCACTGGTCTACAGTCTGGGCGACAGGGAAACTGTCTCAAAAAGCCCCAGGCTACAGAGTTATAATATGCGGAATACATACACAGGTTAGAGTATTTGCCCTAATGCTAACTTTTGTTATTTTCATTGTATCATACTGCCATTAATACACTACTATTTATACAACATCTGACATGTGAACAGGATAGCCAAAATGTAATTAGTTGAACTTCTTCAAATAAGGCATAGAATGAAATGCCTATTGTCAATTTTCCTACCTTTATCTCCCAAACATTTTTAAAGTATATTCAAATTCAAAAACAACCATTAACATTATTTACTCATTAAAATCATATTATTCAGTATCTTCTATGCGCAAAGACAATGTGTACCAGACCAAGAATCATGCTGTAAAAGGTCTTATCAATTGTTGATCTATCTATATTAAGGAAATTAAAATTTGAATCAAATTTTCAAATAATGTCAAATAAGGAACCAGGAAAAACACTTAGAAAACCTATTAGAAAAAAGAACTCACCTCAATTGCCCACAGCTTATCACGTATCATAATTAATTCCTGTCTCTCTGTCCCCTGCCCCCTCCCAAAGACTCTGTAGGTGTAAGAGAGGAACCTACAGTAACATACAACCTACTCCCACCATCTCACCTAGTGAAAAACTTAGAAGTTCCATGATCCTTGTCCCCCCTCTCCCTCAGGTCAAAATACCATTAAAATACAAACACTCCCTAATGTAAACTGTTTTAAATCACCTTATTTTAAAAAACATCATTTAAATGTTAACTTTTTATTTTGGGTTAAATTTTTGTCAAAGGAAAATCTATAAAAATGCATTTCGATAAACCCAAAATAAAAATAAAACTAAAAAAGTCAAATTCATGGGAATGACAAACCCCCAAATTAGGAAAGGGTCAGAAGGTGGTGTGATTAAGAAAGGGTAGTAGACAAGGAGTTTTCTTTATTTCAACGTTTTCTGTGTTAAACTGGGTGAGTAGGGAGTACACATTCTAGAGCACTACTGCCGATCATCACCTTGTATTACTGTCTTGTAACTTTGACTTCTATCATTTCATGTTAAAAGAATACAAGGGAAAATATTTTGAAAAGTGGTTTTGAAAACCATTAAAAAAAATCCCAAAACAAAATCTCACCCAGGATGTATAAAACACATAAAAGTGGAACTGGTCTCTCTTCCCCTGCTCCTAACAGTGGCACACGAGGTACTTCTGCAGAACACTCATGGCACCAAAGGCTGCAGTTTAAGAGGAGACATGCACTTAGCAACTACAGCTTCAAATAAACCTTCCCATCTTTAAGTTAAAAAATGGTGCTACGGCAATGTCTCCAGCTATAATTAAGCAAATAGCAAATAAGCAACAGTATATACACTACAATAGTAATGAGCTTCCTTCTTACCAATGAACTCTTAATGCTCCAAAGTAGACTAAATCTCAACAATACTCCAGCAACTGCCCCCCTACACACATTTTTATCTCTAATGGATCAGTTCCATTAGCATACCAATATGTTGCAATAGCTCTGATCTTTAAAACAAAAATGAAAAAAGAAAAAGAATCCTTTCCTTTAATCTCCATGCTACTGGAGCCACAGCCTTATTCTCTGTTCTTTTACAGCAAAATTCCTATAAACTATATTCATTGTCTTTGCCTCCTACCCTCTTAAACCCTATCCCAAGTCCACCACCATTGGTGCTCTCATCAAGGTCAATGCCCTTGGGGTTACCAATTCTGAGTTCTCACATTATCCAACTCACTGACAGACCTAGACGGAGTGATCACTCACATATTCATGAAACACTTTCTTTATTTGGCTTCTAATAGATACTCTCTCCAGGTTCTTTTCCTACTGCACTGGCCACTGCTTCTCAGTCTCCTTTGCTAGTCTCTTATATCCCTGATTTCTAAACATCATAATAACACAGGGATCAACCCTCAGCCCACTCCTTCCATTCTCTGTCTATAGCAGGGGTGGGCAAACTTCCTGCTGTATTTACAAGAGGCCTTATAGGCTGGTCTTTACAGAAAGTCTGCAGGGCCGGAGTCTTAACACACTTTCTACAGAGTCTGGGTGGAATCCAGTCTCATGGTTTTAAACTCTATCTACATGCTGATGACTTCAGCCCAAATCTCTGCCTTCAACTCTAGACCTAGTCATTTGCTTACTCGGTATCTCCATTAGGTACCTAAATCAGAATCTCAGATGTAAGACAACCCAAAAAGCAAAACTCCTGATTCTCCTCACACCATAAACATTTTTGTTCTACACAATCTTCTTCATTTCAATAAAGGACAATTCCAACTTAACAACTGCTTAGGCTAAAAAAATCTTCATTCTTAACTTCCAGTTCATCAGTTGATTCTTTCAAAATATATCCAGTATTACACCACTTCTATTGCTGTCACCCTAATCCAAGTCACCACTCTCACTTTTGACATGTAATAAAGTGACTTATAATAATTAAGTCGATAATCTAAGTGATTTCCCAGCTTCTCTGTTCCTTTTATTCAATTAGATTAAGTCACTCATTGACCTCCAAAGATCCTACACAAAGGAAAAACCTAAATCCTTTCAAAAGCCTACAAGGCCCTACATGATCTGGTCCTTGTTACCTCACTGAGCTCATCTTCTATTACTTTCCTACTCCAAAAACACTGGTGGCTATCTTCTTGTTCAAACACAAACTCTCACCAGAAAGCCTTGACATTTACTGTTCTCTGCCCAGAACACACCTGCTCTCTCCCACATCCACATGCCCAGCTTCCTCATTTCTATACAGAATGGCAACTCCCATTCCCAAGCATACCCTATTTCCCTTACTTGGCTTTACTTTTCTACAAGGCAGCACTTACCTACACCTCACATATTAATAGTTTATTACCATCTATCTCTCCCAAAAGAACATCACATTTCCTTTTTTATAAATACCAAGTTTCTTGAGGACAGAGATTTAACTGTCTTCTTCCCCACAATACCGACAGCGGCACACAGTAGGCTGCTCAATATATTTGTGTGTGCTTCATTGTGTGTGCTTCATCAGTGTCTCTCAGAAAATATTCTGCTCCCCCTAACATTTTATCATACATATTTCATCTGTTATATTAACAAACTCAGCTGGGCTGATTCGCACCAAATGTACTACTACACACCTGTCACTGTAGGATTTTCGGAAATCTTCTAACTTTTCAATAGTACCTAAAAAGCAGCACTTGACTTCGAGGTGCCTACCAATGACATCGACTAAAAAGTCTACCATGTACAAAAATTACATTCCACTCTTTGTAGTGCATTTGTATTCCAGGACAGCCCCCTCCAGATTCCTTGAATTATCTTGAGTGCACCAGATTTTACTGATTCATTCTGATGCAAACTCACAATTATTTTACTTCCTTTCATTAATGGCAATGATTTTAGTCTCTAACACAATGAACTGCAATAATGAGAACAAGGTGAAAATTTGAAAGTTCTGAACACAGGTTGGTCTGCTTACATAAAACTATTTTTTATGGATTGTTACACATTACTGTTAAAATAATTAAGTCAAAGGCCATTAGAATTAGGCAGCTTAAAACCTTACCCTTTCATAATGAAAATGAAACTTAAGCTCAGCCAATCACAGGCTGCCAAATGATTATTAGTATACTGCCTTGAACTTCCCACCAGAATAGTCCAAGTAAGACAACTGCTCAAACTTTGACAAATCAAATAATTTCTCTGTTCTGGTTCTGCACTCACTGGATAAAAGCATTCGCTTCAACCACCTCAAGCAGAGCCCCCAAACTGCTTGTGGTTGGGTCATAAATCATCATTTGCCCAAATAAATCAATGTACCAAAGTTTATCTTTTAACATAACATTAGAGAACAAAGTGGCAGCAGAAAAAAAAGAGAATTTCACACATAAAGTTTTATCTCTGAAGACTTAACCTGCTTACAGATATTTCATGAAGAAATCAGTAGGCCAAAAGATTACCCAGTAAGAGTTTCTCAGAAAATAATTTAAGTGACCTGAAATGTACCTTAACATCTGTTTAAAATCTAAGAAAGACATTTTTCCAAATTCCTGGACCATTTTAAAGCTATTCCTTTACTTTCTGATTTTGGTTATTTAAGAAAATTTCATATCCTTTATATAGCTAAAGACAACATTGTACAGTAGTAATAGTTTTATAACACTGTTAATCACATTGCTTCAATACGCAATTTTACTGGCATTAAAATACACTAAAGTATGCCTAACAGTTTATTAGTCAATTACACAAGGTGCTAAAGTTTATTTCCAAAAGTCTGGCATATAACCTGAGTCAAGGTATGATCACCTATATTTTTTTTATTAGAAAAAGGCCATCTCAACTTAAATAATCTTGATTTACCCCTATCAAAATTTCAATGGAATTTTTCATAAAAATGGAAGAAACAATCCTAAAACAACAAAGGGTGCCAAACAGCCAAAGCAATTTTGAGAAAGAACAACAAAGCTGGAAGTATCACACTCCCTATTTAAAATTATATTACAGAGCCACAGTAATTAACAAGTATGGCATTGGCATAAAAACAAACACACAGAGCAATGGAACAGAAAGAGTGCCCAGAAATAACATCAAGCGTATATGGCCAACTAATCTTTGACAAGATGCCAAGAATACACAATGGGGAATGAAAAGTCTTTTCAATAAATGGTGCTAAGAAAACTATCCACATGCAGAATTAAAAAACTGGACCCTTGTTTTACAGCTTATGCAAAAATTAACTTAAAATGGATTAAGGACTTAAATGTCAAGTCTGAAATGATAAAAACTTACAGAAGAAAACAGGGTCCTTGACAGTGGTCTTGGCAATAATTTTTTGGATATGACACCAATAGCACAGGCAACAAAAGCAAAAATAAGTGTGACGGTATCAAACTAAAAAGCTTCTGTACAGCAAAAGAAGCAATCAACAAAAAGAAATAGTAACCTACAAAATGGGAGCAAACATTTGCAAACCATATATCTGAAAAGAGGTTAATATAGAAAATAGACAAGAGGCTGGGCACGGTGGCTCACACCTACAATCCTAGCACTTTGGGAGGCCAATGTGGAAAGATCACTTGAAGCTAGGAGTTTTGAGATGAGCCTCAGCAAGAGCAAGATCCGATCTCTGCTAAAAATAGAAAAAATTAGCCGAGCAACTGAAAATAGAAACAAAAAAAATTAGCCAGGTGTGGTGGCAAGGCCCATAGTCCCAACTCCTTGGGAGGATGAGGCAGGAAGATCTCCTGAGCCCAGGAGTATGAGGTTGCTGTGGGGTAGGCTGATGCCACAGCACTCTAGCCCAGGTGACAGAGCAAGACTGTCAAAAAAAAAAAAGAGAGAGACCCTCTGCTGTTTGCAACAACATGGATGAACCAAGTGAAATAAGGCAGAAAGACAGAGAGACAAACATAGGCATACTTCATTTTATTACATTTGCTTCAGTGCACTTCACAGATACAGTGTGGTTTTTTTTTTTTTTAAACATATTAAAGGTTTGTAGCAACCCTGTGTCCAGCAAGTCTATTGGTGCCATTTTCCCAACTTTGTGTCTGTGTCACATCTGGTAATTCTCTCAATATTTCAAACCTTTTCGTTATTATTGTATCTGTTATGGTAATCTGTGATGAGTGACCTTTGATGTTACTATTATAATTGTTTCAGGGCACCATAAACTATGCCCATATGAGATAGCAAACTTAATCGAGAAATGCTGTATATGTTCTGACTGCTCCACCCTCTATACCCATCTCTCCTGAGACAGTAATATTGAAATTTGGCCAATTATTAACCCTACAAGGGTTCTAAACGTTACAGTAAAAGGAAGAGTTGCATGTCTCTCACTTCAAAGCAAAAGCTGGAAATAATTAAGCTTAATGAAGAAGGCATGTAAAAAGCTGAGATAGGCCAAAAGCCAGGCCTTCTGTGCCAGTTAGCCAAGTTGTAAATGCAAAGGAAAATCTCTTGAACGAAATTAAAAGTGCTACTCCAGTGAATACACGAATGGTAAGAAAGCGAAAACTTTATTGCTCATATGGAGAATGAGTGGTCTGAACAGAAGATCAAACCATCTACAACACTCCCTTAAGCCAAGGGCTAATCCAGAACAAGGCCCTAAGTCTCTTCAATTCTGTAAAAACAGAGAGGTGAGGAAACTGCAGAAAAGTTGGAAGCTAGCGTAAGTTGGTTCATGAAGTTTAAGGAAAGAAGCTGTCTCCATAACATAAAAGTACAAGATGAAGCAGCAAATGCTGATATAGAAGCTGCAACCAAGCTACCGAGAAGATCTAGCTAAGATGACTAATAAAGGTGGCTACGCTAAACAACAGATCTTCAGTGTAGAAAAACAGTTTTCAGTTGGAACTAATGCTATCCAGGGCTTTCATGGCTAGGAGAAGTCAATGCCAGACTGACTCTCTTGTTAGGGGCTAATGCAGTTGGTGACTTTAAGGTGAAGTCAATGCTCATTTACCATTACAAAAATCATAAGGCCCTTAAGAATTATGCAAACTCTGTTCTGCTTCTGCTCTATAAATGGAACACCAAAGCCTGGATGACAGCACATCTGTTTATGGCATGGTTTACTGAGTATTTAAACCCAGTGTTGAGATCTACTGCTCAGAATTAAAAGATTCCTTTCAGATTATCACCGTTCACTGACAATCTACCTGGGTCACTCAAGAGCTCTGATGGTGATACACAGGAGATAAATGGTTTCATGCTTGCTAACACAATATCCCTTCTCCATCCCATGGATCAAAGAGTCATTTCAATTTTCAAGTCTTATTATTTAAGAAATGCATTTAGTAAGGCTATAGCTGTCACAGGTGGTGATTCCTCCGATGGAGAATTTGGAAGAAGTGCAGAAGTACCAGCAGATGTGGTAGAAACAGCAAGAGAACTAAAAGTGGAGCCTAAAATTGTGACTGAAATGCTGCAATCTCATGAGAGAACTTGAATGGATGAGGAGTTGCTTCTCATGGATGATCAAAGCAAGCGGTTTCTTGAGATGGAATCTACTCTTGGTAAAGATGCTATGAACATTGTTTAAATGACAATAATGGATTTAGAATATTACATAAACTCAAGTTAACGAAGCAGCAGTAGGGTTTGAGAGGACTGCCTCCAATTTTAAAAGTTCTACTGGGGAGTAAGATGCTATCGAACAGTACAGCATGCTACAGAGAAATCTTTCATGGAAGAGCCAATCAATGTTTATTTTTAAAAACTGTTCCAGCCACCCCAACATTCAGTTACCACCACACTGATCAGTCATCAGCCATTAACACTGAAGCAAGACCCTCCACCAGCAAAGATAACTCATTGACAGGTTCAGATAATTGTTAGCATTAATGTATTTAGATTAAGGTATGTGTATTGTTTTTTTAGCCATAATGCTATTGCACACTTAATAGACTATAGTACACTGAAAGCATAAGTTTTATATACACCGGAAACCAAAAAATTTGTGTGACCGTATTTACTGCAATATGCTCTCTATTGCAGTGGTCTGGAACCAAACGCCGTAATATTTCCAAGGTATGGTTGCACAGTCTGATCTCACTTATGTGTGGAACCTAAGAGTCAAACTCACAAAACTAGAGAGTAGAATGGTGGTTGATAGGGACTTGGGGGAAAGGGCAGAAGTCAGACATGAGGGAATGTTGGTCAAAGGATACAAACTTTCAGTTATAAGGTGAAAAAGTCTTGGGAAATGTAGAGCATGGGTGGTAATAAACGTGTTAATTGGGGTAATCATCATATATGCATATCAAATCATCACACTGTATACTTCAAATATATTCAAGCTTTGTCAATTAAATATTTTAAAATAAAAATAAGAAACTACAACTATTATAAACCTTAAACCTTGTGAAACGAGGTGGGAAAAAATCAGTAATTATTCTAATAAAACTAAAGTTTCCGGCCAAAAAAAGTCTTGACTTTTCAGAAATGTAAATCAATATGCAAATACCAGTAGCAAATGTTAAGAACAATCTCCACCAGGGCAAAGTTTTCATTTAACAAAAAGAATCCTAGCAGGAAAAACACAGCATTCCTTAACCCCAAATAGTCCATTTACATACAGGCTAAAAACTGAGCACTAACGTAAAACAGTTCACAAGTATTGTGACAAACCTCTAAAAATTTGTGATGCAATCAAGGAACTATGATAAAAGAGGTATTTCCCTAGGAAGCAGGGATATCTTTACAATATCTTATGTTTCTGTGTTTTGAATGAAAGGTATTCCCATGGTTCTCTACTGTAATCCCCAAGTGAAAATTTCATTAAGAATTACAAGGCACATAAGTACTGGCAACAGCCAAATGGATCTTATTAACTCCCAGAATATGTAATACTTGCTTCTAGAAAACATGAAAGATACTTCTCCAGACTTTAAGGGCCCACGTTGTCTTATCACCAAAGCTGTAAATTACGGTTTTTAAAGTTGTCAAATATATTTAAATGAAACATATTTTTAGGGTTTTTAACTTAACGTCTATCCCAGACTTCCTGCCACAAATCACATCATGAGATTTGATTCTTAGTTCCTCAATTCCATTATATTAATAACTCATTAGCCATACAACAGCACAAAGAAGTATTTGGCAAATTTCCATGTGCATCAGCAACGTAACTTTTGGGAGCATTATAAATGTGCAGACATCCAGGTCTCATCACCCAGAGGGTTCTCATTCATTTGGTCTTGACTGCGATTGAGTGGCATTTTTAAATACAAGGGATTCTAGAACAAGGGGACCATGAACCAAACTTTGAAAAACAATGGTACAATATTTCCACCATGCAAAAGCAGCCAGTATGTTTTTCTGAAATATACTAAAGGTATGTTCTGAAAAGCACTGAAAAATCATCAAGACTTGTTATCATATCATATATATATTATTTCATAGTACATATTCACTTTTTATGAAAAATAAATAGATAGATCCTAAATAACTGTGCTGGATATAGTCTTTAAGATTAGATATCAAAATCCTCTGGTGGAAAAAAGGTTCATGAGAAACCAAACATTTGAACAATCTGTTCCTGCCCCGGATACAAACCAGAGAACTACGGATGTCACTGTCATTCTTCTGATTATTCTATTTGAAAAAATGCTGTGTTATTGCTCTCTAGTAATTATTCTTAATTACACATCATTTTCAAAATACCTAAGTAACAGAAGACATCTGGGATAGCCGGTAAGAAGGTAATGGTACAGAAGGACTATGAGCAACAAAGATTTCTTTGCTTGACCAAATATTACTCAGGCTTCTGAATCTTCTGCTAGGCCTATCTGTGCAGTTCTTTTTAAAGTCTAGCTTTAGCAAAGAATCCTGCTACCTCAGGTTAGCAAGAACTCGCCCATCCCTGATAGATGATCAGGTTTTTCATCCTCACACCATGCCCCAGGTGATGTGTGATCATCCTAGCCTGTCTTCAGCAAGAAATCTTCAGTGTCTTGGTTTTCTGTTGCTATAACTGAGTGAGTACCAGACTGGGTAATTTATAAAAAATAGAGTTATATTTCACTCATGGTTCTAGAAGCTGGGAAGTCTAAGAGCATGACACTGGTCAACACATGGCAAGAGGGCAAGAGTGTACCAGTTCAGGTCTCTCCTCCTCTTCTTATAAAACCACCAGTCCCATCATGCAGGCCCCCCACCTTGATAAACTTATTTCATCCTAATTACCTCCCAAAGACCTCACCTCCAAATATCAACTTAGAATTTGGCTATTAAGTTTCCAACACATGAAATTTGGGAGACACATTCAAACCACAGCAGTCTGTTTAGCCAGAATCACCATTACCCCTGATGTTTCCTCTTAGTAATTTTCCATCCAATGAGCCCCACACACTGCTCCTTGGCTATAAAATCCTGCTGTATTCAGAGTTGAGCCCGACCTCTCTTACCTACTACAAAACCCCACTGCAATGTTCCTTATACCTATAACATAATGGTTCTGAATAAATTCTTCCTTAATGTGTTTTCACAAATATTGTTGAATAATTTTTCCTTTAATATGAGACAGGAAAGCGCCTGAAATGCTAAGGGAACTACAAGGCCAGTGTGGCTAAACCTCAGTAAGTGAAGAGTGTAACCCAGAGATGTGAGGTCAGAGAGGTTGGGGGCGGTAACTAAAGCACATTTGTAAGAACGTTTGAGAGGCTTTTGAACAGAAGAGTAACTTGATCTGATTGGTGCATAAAGAGGAGATTAAGGAGTTGGAACACAGGAAAGCAGAAAGACCGGTTAGGAAGAAGGCACAAGATTCTTGGCCTGGCAAGAAAGAGGGAAGCTGTAGTTTCTATTTAACAAAATGTAGAAGACTGAGAAAAGCAGGTTTGGGAGGAAAAAACAAGCAGCTCAGTGTTAGTCATATAATACAATCACCATACATAAACTGTTACATGTGATAACGGATCTGCTTACTAACCTAAGCTAGGAGTTGGGGAGTAGCTTTTAAATAGAAGCCTGAAAAACAGGAAGGACCAGGCAAAAGGGGCTGGAGGAGAAACAGTATTCTAGAAGAAAATAGTATGTGTGAGGTACTCATGATAGAACTCTCACCATCCTCAAAGAACTGAACCATATAGGAGGGCTTGAAAAGTAGATCTATCTTACCAGCTGCTCACTGAAATGTCTATACTTTATCTTACGGGAAATGGGAAAACACAGAAAGATTTTTACATAAAGAATGAGCAAAAGTGTTTTCCTTAAAAGGTAATTCTAGCTGCAGTGTGGAGAACAAACTGGGAGAGGGGAAGGACAGTATGCTACTTCCTTAATTCAGGCCAAAAAGAATCACGGTCCGACCTAGAAAAAGTGAACAATTCATAAGCTATTTGTGAATACTGGGGATAAGGGAGACAATGATATTAACAGAGGCAAGAGCTAAGCTAAGCAAAGGAAATCAAGATAGAAAAGGAACTTAAGTTCACATAACCATTAAGATTCAAACTTCAGTACTCCTTCCATACCACAGCTACAGAAGCATACAACTTATTTTACAAATATTTACTCATTCTAGGTATCTACATTTTTAAAAATCCATTTTCACCAAAAATGAAATAAATCGTCAAATTTAGGTACAGTCCTCCATTGGCTATCTGTGAGGCACTGGTTCCGGGACCCCCCACGAAAACCAAAATCCACAGATGCTCAATTCCCTTATATAAAATTATGTAGCATTTGCATAAAACCTACACACGTCTCTATTCTTTAAATCATCTCTAGATCACTTATAATACCAAATACAGTGTAAGTGCTATGTAAATAGTTGTTATACTGCATTATTTAAGGAACAATGACAAGGAAAAAAAAGTCTGTACATGTTCATTATAGACAACCATCCATATTTTTTCCTGAATATTTTCAATTTCTGGTTGGTGAAACCACGATTAAGAATCTACGGACACGGAGGGCCAAATGTATGAATATTTACACTCTACTTATACATTTTAAACAAAAACTTTATACTTCAAACTGACGAACTTAAAACAGTAATGACTCTTTTCTCAATCTTAAATGGCACTATAAAATTGTATAATGTTTTTGTCCTACAATACCCTAAGTATGTTATCTAGTAAGTATAAACCAGAAACAATCATACATTTAAACACAGGATATATAAGAATTTTTGAAATATGTAATTAGTTTTTCTCATTTTTTAAAGTAAACCCACCAGAAATAGAAATTTTATTTGACCAATTAGTTTAAAAGGTTTAATACCCAATATCTCAAGAGTGCAAATTGAGCATTTCCTGACTTAAAGCTGAAAATGAATACTGTATTTAGTGGGCAACTTAAAACTTAATAAAATTGGAAGCTGTACTGAAGAGCTTACAAACTAAACCACTTTCATATAAACAAAACTGACTTGTAAAAAAACAGACTGTATAGTGCATACAATAAAAACGATAAAGGACTTCTGCTTATAACTTTTGAAAATCTTCAGCCTTATTTCTCAATTTAAATTTATTAAATCTAGAGATAATTATCTTGCTGTTCTACCCTCCTCTATATACAGATGAAAACACTAAATAAGCATTGGTGGGAAATATTCCAAAATCTCGAAACAAAAGAAGCCATAAATACTATATAGGACAGTGTTTTAATTACCATGGGCTGTCAGGACACACAGCAAATATTTGAAAGCAAAATTTAAAGTAGAAAAATCAGAAGGTTCTCCTGTATACCTCTCAAGCCATTTCTTTGGAAAAGACCTTGGAGATAATCAAATTCAACCCTATTCTTTAATCAAGGAATAAAAAAAGCAGCAGCTAAGCTGTTATATGTTTTGTCCAGGGCAAAAATGCTAATCACTAGCAAAACAACATCCAGATATCAAGACTAGCCTAGGCCAGGCGAGGTGGCCCACGCCTGTAATCCTAGCACTCTGGGAGGCCAAGGCGGGAGGACAGAGGTCAGGAGTTCAAGACCAGCCTGAGCAAGAGTGAGACCCTGTCTCTACGAAAAATAGAAAGAAATTAGCTGCACAACTAAAAATATATTAAAAAAATTAGCCAGGCATGGTGGCGCATGCCTGTAGTCCCAGCTTCTCGGGAGGCTGAGGAAGAAGGATCGCTTGAGCCCAGGAGTTTGAGGTTGCTGTGAGTTAGGCTGATGCCACAGCACTCTAGCCCCAGCAACAGTGAGAGACTCTGTCTCAAAAAAAAAGAATAGTCAAGGGCTCTTTCCACTTCCTATTTTCTCACTTTATTTCTTGTTATCAAGTTAACAATAATCTCTAGCAGCATACAATCCTAAAAGACATATTTATCCAAAGACAAAAAAGAACTTTCTCATAGACATTACAATCCAGTCAGTATTCAGAGAGTTCTGGCTATGTATGATTCAACATTTTCTAAGTTTTAAATTTTATTTGGTAGTAGTTCCTTAAAATGGTGCCTGGACATGTACATTAAAAACCCAAAGGCCAACCAATAAGGGTCTTCTGAAATAACACTGCACAAAACAAAATGGAAGTTCTCTACATGCTCCCTTGCCTTCCTCCACTGACACCAAAATTAATGATAATATCTAGTATGTCACAAATAATAAACAGGACCAACAATCCAAAACTTAAGTACCACTCTGACCAACAAGCCTGAATTTCTCCTCCTGATTTTGATCCATTCTGAGCCCAGGTAGAGGAAAAACCATAGTATGATACACCATTCTGGAATCTACAGAAATAAATTAATGCTTTTTTAGGCCAGAAGACGGCTTTTTAAAAACCACACATACCCTTAAGAATAAATGCTAAGAGGATAAAACTGGAAAGGTGATGTGATCTTTAAAAAGTAAACATTACTACAATATACACAAAAAATTAGAAACCACAGAAGTATTCACCTTAAGAAGTCTAAAATGACACCAATTCTCAAAATGTTTATTGTTTATCACTCCTCTTTGAGAAACCATTGCATATTCCCACAAGCATCTTAAGCTAATTCTTTAATCATTGAGAATGCTCATAAGGTAGAAGGCAAGCTAGCTTTATCATTTCATAACAAAAGCAAGACGGGACTGACGAGAAATCAAGACTGATATGCTATGTGGCCCTTGGCTTTTCAACAAAATATGAATTCAACCTCAAAGAATCTTTACAACTAAGTCATTGCTGGATTGGAATAGTTTATATGCTTTCAAAGGGTTTACTTATAAAAGTCATAGTTTTACTGCCAAAATGCACAAGTCTGAGAGCTAAGAGTATACACATGTAATAGTTGCATTCCTTTTTTTCCCTGATACAAAATGACTTTCAGTTAACATCATAATCATTTTAGGAGTAACATCACAACATAATGAATCACTAGTTCAAAGTAATTAGAACAGTGATTCCCAAGGATAAAAGAAATGGAGCACTACATGTGAGAATTTCTAGGGATATATGCAGGTGACTTGAAAAAGCTTACTGAATATTCAAATATACGGTCATGTTTGGAAACAGACCACCATCCACTACTGCCACCAAAAAACCCCCACTGTGTGTCTAATATACCATAAAATGTAAAACCATAAAATCTCTTTTGCTAGTGGCGCATGAATTTAAGAGAGTTTGAGAAACAATGATCTAGGAAAGGAACATTAAAAAATTAGTAAAAAGTCTTAACTGTATAATTTTAAATGTCATTATTCAAGTTATATACTGTATTTTATAGGATTATAATAAAGCAGCTAACGAGCAAGGATACTTAAGGGATAAATAATGGTTTGGAATTACTACAATTACATACACTATTTTTAAAATTTATAAGCTAACAGTTTATACACTTTCCTTCGAAATCTGAGTCAACTTTTTTGTTTCTTTCACAAGGAGTATACAATCAACTTTAATTGAAACACCATGGGAATTCTAGAAGAGTAAATTCTTATGATATTACTCTTAAATGCACCTGAAAAAACCTTTTAACTGAAACCAGTTAATTCTCTAAAGGTTACTTACTGCCACTTATCTATTTCTGAATACATCAAATGATATGTTAACTTGACATTTACTAAGCACCAGACCCTGACAATAAAATGAAAACAATTTCTGCCTGCTAGGAGCTCACAGTGTGGCAGGCAAACCACATATATAAACAATTACAAATCATTTTAAAACAGCTGTTGACAGAAACAGGTTCACGTCTTCATACAATAAAGAACGGAGATCTTCAAGGAGTAAGTCTGCCAAGAAAAGAAAGGTGGGAGAGGAGTGGAGAAAGAACAGTTTTGGTCGTGAAAACACATACAATGGGATAACAACATAAAAAAGATGTTCTAGGACTGACTGGGTAAAGTGGTTTTATGTGACTGGATTACAGAGAAAGGAGAAAAAAATCTGGACTCTTGGCTATGGTGACTCAGATTTCAGACTCTTCAAATTTTCAAGCTAGATTACAAGCAAAACATCTAGTCTGACATACCAGTTTTTTGGCATGAGCATAACAGTGTTTTCTTTTCATTTCAGTGTCTTTCCTGCATACTAGATGGGAAGACTCCCTGTTAAGTATATGAGGAAGAAAGAGCAGACAGTTATGTCGTCAATACAACATAACGAAGACCTGTAAAATTCAGGCTTTAAGGGTTAATGAAGGGAATATGTTTAAATTTGTAGCCTAAAATTTTTACTCAGATAGCAACAGGTAAGGAATGAGACAACAGTTCTGTTAACAGGATACTGCAGGAGTTAAAAGGGCAATGAGGTCTAGAGGTCTGCCTCCCAGAGAAAACACAAGAGAAAAGAAAAAAGGAATTAAAGATGACTTTCCAAGCATTAATCAGGCAGGGAATACTCAGGAATAGATTTACAAAGATGAGATGGAACATCAAGGTGGTGGCTGCCTAACAAGCAAAGAACTTGTGTGAGGCTGGAAATCAAAAAAGGGACAGTAGGTCCGGTAGCATGGATACTGATGGCTCTACCCAGACAGTGTTTGAAAATGAACAGCAGCAAGGGCAGAACACCTCAGGAAATACTCCAACTTTTCAGCGGCAGGCAAACGAGACTCAGCTCAAGAATGAGATCAAAACAGAAGCACAGAAAGGAAAGCCAATGCCATGAAAAGGCAAAAAGCTATCCACAGTAAAGAGAAATCATTTCAAAGGACTAAGTCAAGTAAGATAAAGACTGAAAGGCTTTTCAGTGGACTTGATAACCAAGAATGGTTTGGAAGACTGATAAAGAACCAACAGGCAACAGGAACAGAAACAGCCCAAATCCCCACAGAAAAGGCTGAAGGCATCAGAAAACTGTACTTCTAACAGCCTATCACACTGTGTTTCCAACTTACCCAGCTCTTCCCCATTACACCAAATCTTTTCATGATCAACAGACACAAACTTCTATGAAGCTGGGAAAGTCTACAAAATTATTCTTCACAAGCCAATTATTAAATGCAGAAATACTCTATCGTGATCCTCTCTTCTTCCTAGTCAAAATATTCCAGGATAACATATTTTACTGGTATTGCTTTTTTGGCTACCAAAAAAGACTAGTTCTCTGAGTACAGAACAGGTTAGAGTCTTTCAGAAGATGCCAACATTAGGCCATGCTCTTCTGGCACACCATCATACAAATTCAGAAGCAATGAAAGACTAAACACGAAGACCAGCACTATCTAAATACAACAACCACACACATCCTTAACTTCTTTCAAAGTAAATACTCGCAAGAGTAAACTCTAAGGGTAAACTTAAAGAAAAGCGCTAACTAACACCTAGCATACTAAAATCTAGTATACTAAAGTCAGCCTAGTATACTATATGACTTGGGTGAAGGCTATTTTTCAAACTGAAACAAAAGCTAAATGAAGTATACCACTGAACTGATGAGTTTTTGTGTGTAGGAGGGTAGCTATGTCCTGTCTAAGATAGTTTTATCTAAATTAATACCAGTGGCTCCATATACTACCCAAATATATCTCACTGGCCTGTCCAGCTGCTAATTCTCTACTGCCGGGCATTAGATGTCCTTGCTACAAGGTAAGTTATTTAATGTGCAATTATATACATACCATATCACTATCTGTGAATCTAGGAAGGTGATAGAAGAGAATTCTTTAAAACAAGAAAGCACAATAATACATGATTTGGCAAATAACCATTCTAATGCCCATATTCCTAATGATAAAACTCACTTTCCTTAATGTCTAGTTCAAGAGTTCCTCCTCCTCTGTGCGTACTCTCCCTGGATCTGCAGTTTAGAAATATCTAAATTAAACCAGTATTTTAAACTTCAGTTTTCTAAGCGCCATCACCTATTGCTTTGATTTAGGGTAACTTGGATGGAATCAGGGAAGCTGTAGCTTTAAAAGCTTCTCAGGTGATCCTTAATAAGCCGCCAAATTTGGGAACTACTCCAATAAACTTGTGCAGTGTTTTGTTTTTTAACACTTACATCTATTCCAAAAATCTCTGAATTGCAAAGTCTTGGGAATGGCCAAGTGCCAAGTTAGAATGTCCTTGCAGCCCCCCTTCATGTAGCTCTTTTGCCAAACTGTCCATCATTTTCCTTCCTAATTCTAAAGGAAGAAAGCAATAGCTTAACACCTGAACTAGGGCTGCTGATCTAACACTAAATTTTTATTATTCAGAGGAATGATGATAAGCCTAGTAATTTACTGTCACAGTCCAAGTACTTGGTCAGCTAACTGCTTTAGAAGTGTTACATATAATTTCATTTGACCCCACAACAATCCTAGGGGAGCAGACACAAAAACTCAGAAATTGAGTAGCATGCTCAAGGTCACCTAGCTATAAGTGCCTGAATTTAACCCAAAATGTAGCTGAAAGATGACTTTACTCATTTAGTCCCTCAGCATTAACTGAAAAGTACTCCTAGTCAGTCCTCTCAGATTGATACTGTCAACACCAAATATCCATTTAATCCACTATGTAAATACTAAATAGAAGCTTAAAAAATAAGAATGTCTCCAATGCAACTAGTCTTTAAATGACAGGATTTGAGGCAACATTGATTTGTTTCCCCTTCTCTGCTTTTCCTTACTACTCTACAAGGAATGTGCACTAACAAAAATTTTAGTACAAGCAGCACTACACAGCTCATGGACCTTGTTTTGCATAAATACGGTATTTCAGAAATCAGGCATATAAAAAATTTCTTAAGGGAAATAGGAATATGTGTAAAGCTAGACAGACCAACAGAGTGATCACACGGTCCAGAACTGCACTGTTCAATTCAGTAGCTACCAACCACATGGGGCAATTAAACGCAAGTGTCTCAAGTCCAAACTGAAATGTGCTGTAAATGCAAAATAAAATACACATTGGATTTCAAAAACTTTGTACAAAAAAGGAATTTAAAACACCTTACTAACAGTGTTTAAAGTATTAATTACATGTTGACATAATATTTTGGATATATTAGGTTAAAAAATATACTGAAGTTAATTTCACTTCATTTTTATTTTAAAATAAAGGTACTAGAAAAGTATACATACAGTTTGCATTTGTGGCTAATATTATAGTTCCACTGGACTGGACAGTACTGCTGCAGAACCTTGTTACTCAGGTGAAGCCAAAAGTATAGCATCACCTGGAATCTGGTTTTAAAAGGCAGATCCTTGGGCCCCACCCCCCAGAATTGTTGGACCAGAATATGCATTTTAACAACATTCCCAAGTGATTAGTAAACACATTCAAGTTTGAGAAAGCACTGTTCAAGAGAGTACAATCTCATTCCCCTTAAATTATGACGATCAGAATATTCTTTTATCTACCCATTTACTGAAATGCTACAAACTCTCAGGCACTGTTCAAGGCAACAGAAATATAAGGTGGATTAAAAAGAAACTCACTACCTGTTCTGGAGCACATTATATTCCACAGAAGGCAAGCAAAAACTAAAACACAATTCTGCCGGTAACATTTGTTTCAAAAAATGCAAATTTGTTTGAAAGCTACACTGATATCACGGAATAGTAACAAATTTCCTAATTACCGATGTGCATTTTTACTGGTTACAAACACTAGCTGCACCCAGCTAAATCAAGCTGCACAGAAATTCACAAAGATACATACACCTAAAACATCTACCAGCTACCTCAACTCATCATATGCATTTTGAGTCAGATCCATCCACATTTGCTGCTACAACCTTCTAATCACAGATAATCCTCCAGCCATCAAAGCACAGTAATTCATGAGCTGCAACCCTTCCAATGGATGCCCACTTTCATAAGACGACGTAAGGTCTTTGTCAAGGTGAAGTGTCATTTATTGTGGTGTTAATGTAGTCCTTAACCATTTTATACATATAAAACTATGCTGTGTGTTTTGTTAGGTTCTTATCTTTTTTTTAATGCATAGTGACACACTATCAGCGAACGATGTTTCTGGGTACAGTGCTAATCATATTTTTCCCAAAAATCCCATGATGCAATTTTGCACAGCATGGTGATTTTCAGGAATGCACACGTCACACTATAGCAGAATGACTATCAGTAAAAACATGAGATCACATTAAATGTACAAAGAAAGAACAAGCAGGGGAAAGGATAGATAATGATGGCAATGGCCATTTCAGAGTGGTCAGGAAGGCCTCTGTGAGAGGTTGACATTTAAGCAGACACATTACTGAAGTGACAGTACACCTGGACAACATGGAGAAAGGAGCAAATGTGCAGCAGACTTGAGATGAGAACAAACTTCTTCCTGCAGGGCAAGTATGGACAGAGCAGCACAAACAGGAGGAAGAATGGTAGAAAAAGCTGAAAAAAATACCCAGACTCCACATTACACAGGGTGTATTACAGGTCCTGATAAGAAACAGGGAATCACTGGAAAGCTGTAGGCCTGACTGACGCAAGCTCACTGGCACTACTCTGGCTACTGTGTGGGGAAATAATTGTATGAAGCAGAAAGGAAGCAGGGACACCACTCAGGGAGCTCTTGCAGAATCCAAGTTCAGAGAAAGTGGTAGCCAGGACGAAAAAGGTTGTATTTTAAGTATTGAGAAAAGTGGTTATACTTGGAGTATAATTTGAAGGTAGAGATAAAGTTTTATATAAAGAGACTTGCCTTCAGTTCAACAATTAATGGTAGGCAAAATACTTTAATTGGATCATTAATTTCATCAGTACAACAGGAATAATACCAATCGGCCTATTTCAAAGGGTTGTTATGGGATCAGATGACAAACATCATAAAAAGGGCTTTGAAAACTATAAAGCATCATATAAATTCTAAAAGGAAGGCTGTTCACAGGATGTATGTGCAGGCCCTAAATAGCTGGTTTTGTGATGATTAAATTAACAGTGAGTTATCTCCAGTGCTTAGTTACAGCGTTCCCAGATGCCCCAGCTCACTGCCATCTTCACTCTTTCCAGCATAACAGCAAAATGATGTGCTACCCCAAAACCATTCCGCACAACAGAGTAAGATAACAAACGTGTAACTAGAATACATAAATTTTCCGTGAATTACGGACCAAAACCCCTAGGTATGTCACACCCGAAACTTTAAATACATCTTGCATGACTAGAAAATGGTTCAATTAAAACTGTCTTAAAAGATCAAAGTCAACCATTTCAATGAAATACCATTAAATCATAAACACATAATAACCACCTCTCTAAAAATACAGAAAACGTTAAGATATGATAAGAAGCCCTAAGACAAATGACCTGATACAAGTGTTCAAGTATCACAATTTACATGCACAGATACTTATATCATACAGTTTTCTAAAACTAAGGAAAAAATACTAAAGAGTTAGTTAAAATATTAACACTGCTACTCTTTCAACCTGTTTCTCTTGAAAGAGAGTATGTTTCCTATGATTTTTTAAATTGACCAATGGAAATCCAATACAAATATTTCTAACTAATTTACTATCTTACTACAAAGCATCAATCAGTTTAAAAAGTTCATTTCTTACTGTCACTAGACAGAAAAATACTTAATAGTCAGTGGTACTGCTGAAATCCAAATAGTATTATTAGATTCTATGTAAAATTTCCAAGTTTCTTTGTCAACAAAGAAACTTGTTCAGTAACTTGTTCAGTTACTATTTGTTCAGTTTCATACAAGTAAACTTTCCCTCATTTGTAAAACTATAAAATAGGGATACTATCTGTTCCATCTACCTTCCAGTGTCAACATGAATATCAAATGAGAATTGTGATAGTACTTTCCTAAGATTACTAATGCAAAGCATATTTCACTTGATTCAAAATATAAAGACATATGTATAACCATAAGGCCATATTGTACAACTAAATTTAAAATAACCTGGTAAATTATTTAAAACTAGTTCTTAAAAACAGTATTAACTAGAAAACCCTCTTCTCAAGATCCCCTCCTGTCTTTTTTTTTTTTTTTAAACAGACAAGAGTCTTGCTCTTGTCCACCCAGGCTGGAATGACATGATCACGCAACCTTGAACACCTGGGCTCAAGCAATCCTCCTGCCTCAGCCTCCTTGAGTAGCGGGGACTACAGGCCCGAACCACCATATCCAGCTAATTTTTAAACTTTTTTTTTTAAGAAGGAGGTCTCACTATGTTGCCCAGGATGGTCTCAAACTCCTGGCCTCAGGCAATCCTCCTGCCTCGGCCTCCCAAAGTGCAGGGATTATAGACCTGAGCCACAGTGCCTGCCCTGTGCCCTTCGAGATTCCATAAAAGCACAAATTCAACCTGTACTGTATGTTTGTACTTTTGAGGTTTGTGTTGATAACACCTGCACCTTTTAAAGATATATCTAAGCTATAAAAAACAAATCTAGTGGTTACACCTTAAGATTTTTGCTTCTGATTACTTTTAAACAAAAGATTATATACTTAGAGTATGTACAAATACCTTATTTCACCAAGAAACCTTTTAAGTAAGTTATACCCTCACAAAACCTCCCTTAATTTACAATAGACAATCAATATTCCCTTTAATAAATCCTAAAGGATGAAATCTGTCTTTAAACTGTAAATGCTATGCTGCAGTAAAACTTACTTTAACTAAGATTTTTACTAGTGAAAAAGAATCCTCAATTTCTTTCCGCCTTTTCTTATAGTATATCTTAAAGTTCTTTTATACATTACTTCTGAACTAACATTTTTCGAAGAAATCCAAGATGCCAGCAAAGAAAAGTAGTAATTACTGAAAAAATATGCTGTGATGACAGTAAAGCCTGACCCTGAGGAAAATAAACACATTTGACAAATTATACATTTGTTTAACTTGCTCTGTTAAGATGTAAGTTACAAATCATGGCATATAGGCTCTCATTACTAATGAGTCCTTAGATTTCAAAAAATCCTAAAATGAAAAAAAAATGAAATTTTTAGTAATTCAAAGAATATAGTAATCTACTGTTACATCAAGTTTACTTATACATGTTGAGAGTACAGATAATCCAACTCACTTGCACTTGATTTTTAATAATGGTTTTGAATTTAAATATTAATATTTTTATATATTTGAATTCATAAAGATAAAAACCCAAAAGAATTCATAATGCTTGTAATAAAATCACACACATACATTTTTAAAAACTTAGTTTCAAACATATCATTAGCCAAAAAAACTGAATATATACACCTCAAGTCAAACTATGACTAAATATCTCAGTATGAAATAAGGGAATAATCACCATTTTATATTTTTAAAAGACTGAATTAACATCAAAGATGTACTCTGAACTCCTGAATGGAGATAGCATATTTTATGACCTTATTATTCCTCCACAGTATAAAGGACTATGACAGCCAAGTATATCAGAGATCATACATACATGAATGGTCTTATAGTATTAGTTAAAAAGCTCCAGAGGAAGACAGACAAGCAGCTAGAAAGCAAATTAGAAAGTGGGGCCTAACTTAGCAAACAAATAGATCAGAAAAATAAGTAACAAGTTTCTCACAAATGGAGCTGAAGAAATATCAGTAAAGATACGAATAAAAAGGAAACTAAAAGCCAACAAGTACCTGGAGTTCACACAGGAAAGAAAACAAAAACCAAAGTATAGAAAAAAAGCGTAAAGGAAAAAGTAAACAGCTAAAACATCACTAGCTCTCAAGAGTCAAAGTCTTTAAGAACACTTCAAGGCGAGGATCGCATCTTGACTTGACTTCCAGGAGTATCATAATTGTTGGCACACAGCGTATGCCCCATGTTTGTTGAATGAATAAGCAACAGAATATTCTTGGGATTATTTCACCTGTAAAAGAAATGATCAGGCATGGTTCACTGTAAATGGATGAAAGCATTTACAGAAGATTCCTTGAGTGCCTAAAATGCTTTCTTTCTGGATTTGGGGATAAACTGGATCACAGTCACTAAGATAAGAACCTGAGAGCCTACCCATGGGGAGATGAGGTGGCATATCTTATTTTGTCACAAACACCAAAATTTTCAAAATAAATCAAGCAGAGGATAGTACAACCAATACCTGCCCTCCGAGAGCTATCGTTTGAAGTGAAATCCAATATAAAAGAGTGGTTGATAAATAGTATCATCTCAGACTATATGTAACACTAAGGAAAATTTACCCATGAAACCCAAAACCTTAAGAGCTTAAGTAATTTTGCAACCAAAGAACTTCTAACACTAATAATCAAACACATCTGCTACTGTTAATTATGATCAAAAATGTGGTTCACCTGCATAAGAACACAAATCTATAGCTATACTTGACAGAGAACTATTTTCCTCCCATCTAATAACCACCCAAATTATTCAATCTCAATGTAATTTTCTGACCATTATTAATTTCCTCAACCCAGTAATTATGTAGAGGTCAATGTTTCTCAATACTCAATCCCACTGAGTAAAGCTGATTTCTATCCCAGGAGACAAAAAACAAAAACGAGACAGACCAGAAGATGTTAAAAGTAAGCAAAGAATTGTGGATCTAGTTGCCAATGGGGGCAAAAACCTACAAGGTACTCTTGAGTTTCCTTCTGTATTGTGTATTTATCTCAAATGTTATCTACTTAAATATAAGCTCTTACAGTACGAAAAAATATAGATGTTTTAATTACCTCGCTGAAATTGTTTTGTTCCCTAATGCATGCTTTAGTCATGAAATCTGTTATTTTGACAAACTTGGGGAAAATTAAGTCTGAATATAGTTACTGAAAGTTGGTTTTATTTATTCTCAGCCTCCTAGTACAAAAGCTTGAGGGCAAGGTAACAAATGGAGGATGTCAGCACTGTGCAAAAGAAATGAGGCTAACTGTTAAAAAGTTGAATATGGCAATGAACAAAGTATAGAAGTTACATTCGTAAGACTCAGGAAAATATGAAAAATAAAATTTAAAATGCTTACAACAAAAACCAAAAATGAATTTTCTAAATCACAAATGGCTTTTTAAATTTGGGACCACCTTGAAAAACCTACTACTAAATTTAATTCATACATAATTTATCATCATTGTAACTAGGAAATAGATTTGAACACCTTAAAAAATAAAGCAGCAACAAAGATCTCAAGATAAACCAAATAAACTGACATCTTTACTTCAAAAGGTTAAAGTTCCTTTCTTGAAAAAATGTCCTGCATTTCTCCCATCATTAATAAAGCACTTGGTAAACTGTATTCATGAATGTATTCCCTCATTATCAGACACTGAAGTCCACTTTTCAGATGCTCAAATCAATATCTTATTTTTTTGGTAACTTGCTTATGAATCAAAAAATTGATAGAAACAAAATACTTTGATGACATAATCACACAGTAACACTCTCAAGCTGAAAATATTAATGCCTATTGTTTCACATAGAGCTATTGTTAAACATATATGAAAGTTTTAACAAGGAAGCTACTTACCACCATCCCTCTCTCTAACTCTGTGAGTATGCACATTTTTGGCCTTACTGTGACCTGTGCTGTCACTGTATTTGTTCTCAGGACTATCAGATCTCCGCAACATTTTATTTGGTGGTGAAGGATCTGCTGCGTCTCGCATCTTTTCATGTCTGTGATCACCGCTACTGGGGTGACTCTTTGATGAATACTTAAGTGCCTGTAAAACATCACCCCCCCAAAAAAAGAGAAAAAGAATTGAAATTTTAAACTGAACTCCCTCAACTAATTTAAGCATAAATTTTGTTGTATTAAGTTTTCTGAACTTGTATTAATAAAATTTCCATTTTGAATTCTGCCCTGAAGTTATTCAGACAAGACTTAACGCTTAAGAGTTACCACACCTGTTGTTACAAATCTTAATATCAATTAAAAAAAAAAAAAAAGAAAAAAATCCACTCCATTTTCTTATAAATATAAATCAAACCACAGTGGTATATTCATTCTCCATAAAATTTTTCTGGGAATTAATATATGAAATCCTTTTTTGAAAGTTTAGTCAAGAGAGAAAACCAGAAAACTCAATACTACTGTAATCAATTTCTGCTCTACAACTAATATGTACAGGCACACGTTAAAATAAGCACATGTATGTTTCTACAAAGCTATCAAAAAAGACGTTAGTTTCCCCACTTATCTGAGTCAAATAAAGCATTTCAGACCTAACTACTCTTCCAAGTGTAGGAAACAATTTTAAAGTGTAAAATACTGGCCAAAATAAGCTGTTATATGAGCAATATTTCCAATTAAACATAATGGAACGCCCTCAAATTAATGGTTTAGTTTTATTCTAACATATATCTTAAGACAATCATGATATATCAGTCTTTCACAATATGTAATTATGTTTTGAGGGGGCAGATTCAATAGGGCTTATCTTTGACATACCCAAATGCAGCAGACGATGTTTTTACACATCAAGGGACCTAGAGTTTTTAACTCCAACTTTAAACTATTAGGTTAGAAACCTGATCTCTTATCCTTTAAGCGATCAAATGTAGAAAGTATTTACTTCCGTAGTCATCTAATAAGTTACCAACCATTTATGAAATTTCCCTCCTGAAAACGGGGGCCACTTAATTCTGA
This sequence comes from Avahi laniger, assembly GCA_963575035.1. Classification (NCBI taxonomy): domain Eukaryota; kingdom Metazoa; phylum Chordata; class Mammalia; order Primates; family Indriidae; genus Avahi; species Avahi laniger. The sequence continues at coordinate 95,137 of CAUYSK010084700.1, forward strand.
AAAACTTTACATGCAATAACTGCAGTAACAAAAAGGAACCTGCCTACTTAGAACCACCTGCATTAGAATGAATTATCCAAGTTCCCAAAGATCTCAATTCTTACAGAAACAAAAGCACCATCTTTTACTTGGAAGGCAATTATTTGCACCAAAAACAAAATAAGGGACAGTAGTTTACAACCCACTTAAGAGCTGTGAATCACTTAGTGATTTCTCCCAGACGCTTCAACTAATTTTAATACCTGTACATTAATTTCTATTCCCAATACACTAAGTAAATAAATACGCCTCCGAAGTCACCTACCACCTCATCCCAGCGATTCCTTCCCACTCAAATAATTGAGTTAGGTCTTCCCGGGTGTAAATAATTATTTTTCTTTTTTTAACTAAACTTCCTCCATTCACCTGTCAAAATAAGACACTAAACCTTGCCGAAGAGCGCTGATGGAACCAAACACAAAATTCTGAGGGGACCCACGGTGCTAGTTTCGGATTTGTTGCACCGAAGGGCCTGTAGCGACTTCTGAAGCCTGCGCTCGAGTAGCAGTCCCTCCCTTCCCCCTCCGGCCCCTTCCAATCCCTCCACCCCGGCTTCGGCTGGTACCTGGTAAGGCTGCGCGTCCCCCCTCCGGTCGTGACAGCTGAAAAACAGGAAGAGACACGGCTACATGAGACACTGCAGGGGATGGGGGGCTGAAAACCCGTCCCCCGCCGCCCCTCCCCGCGGAGACCTCCCGAGAGTACCGGCGCCCAGCCCGCACGCCCGGCGCGCCCCCGAGCTCCCCGGGGGGCGAGGACGGGCGGCCCGCGGAGCGCCCGACCCCCGCTTCCTCCGCTCGCACCCCTCCCGCGCCCGCTCGCGCGGCGGCCGCTCCGCCCCGGCCGATCCGGATCGGGGTTAACAACAAAAATGGCGGCCCGGCCAGCTCCAGATAAGGAGGCGCAGCCCCCCCGCGCGCGCCGCCGCCCCCCGCCCCCGCCGCCGCCCGGCCCGAAACGAAAAGACGATTTACCCATCACTGAGTCTCTGCTGTTTCCTCGCATACATTACCATCAATGCCCGGCCTGTGAGTGTGTCGGGGAGGGCGGAGAGCGGCCGCGAGAAGCGGGCGGGCGGGCGCGCAGGCGGCGGCGGCGGGCGGGCGGCAGCCCCGGCACCAGGGCCCGGCGCGCCCTCGGCGACTCTCAGCACCTCCCGTTACTGGCGCCGGCGCTCCCGGGCCATCTCCCTCCGCCGACACCACGCTCACTCTCGGCCCGGGCAGCGGCGCCAACTACACGGCGGCAGCGGGAACGGGGGGAGGGGGGCAAGAAGACGCGTCTGGCTCAGCGCCGCGGCGAGCGACTGCCTCCTCCGCCCTCTTCTCCTCCCGCTCAGCCGCCTCTTCCCCTCCTCCCCCCGCCGCCGCCGCCGCTGCCTGGTCCTTCTTCTCCGCCTCCTCCCGCCGCCGCCACCGCCGCTGGTGCCGCCGCTGCCGCTCCACCAACTACATCCGGGCAACTCGGTCGCTGCCGCCTTCGGGAGGCCTCGGCAGTTTCCGCCGCGCCCCTCCTCTCCCACCCTCGGCCTTCCTCCCCGCCCCGCGCGGTTCTGAATCGCCGCCTTCGGCAAACCTCGGCTCGCTCCGGCCTTCCTCTTCCTCGGAGGCCTGGCTCGCTTCCTCGCGACCCGTCAGCCCTTTCCGGTTGTCGCTGTTTTTCCTCTCGCGCAAGTCCGGCCACCGCCGTTCCAGTTTAGGGACGGTGCCGCTCGGGGGCCTGCTCGCGGCGGGTCCCACGGGCTCCGGGCTGCGCGGGAAGGGAGCCGCCTTCGGGAGGAGGACGGTGGGGCGCGAGGGAAGCCATCGCGGACTAAATACGGCAGGCTGCGGCAGCTGCGCGTGCGCCCGGCGGCGCGGCGGGAGGGGTGTCCTCCGGCGGCGCACGGCCCGGCCCCCGCCCCTCGGCCTCGGGCCGAGCGATCGGAAACCCCCGGGTCGGGCGGCTGGCGGGCGCTTCTCGGAGAGATGACGAGGCCGGGCCGCGGGGGCGGTGTTGGGGGAGCGGGGAGTGCGGCCTGCGCCCTTCCGCCCGCTTCGGGAGGCCGGAACCGGACACGCGCGCGCGACCGGCCCCGAGTGGGGCAGCGGCTGCTGCGAGCGCGCGGGGCGGCGTTTCGGACGTAAGTCTTACCCTGCAGCTGCGTCCCCGAGACCGCGAACGCTGTGCCGAGTCCGGGGGGCCGGGGCCGCGGTCGCGCCAGGGGCGATTCCTGGGTTGAGGCGGGAGCTCCGCTCGGGGAAGGGAACTGAGACTGCAGACTTAAGGGGATGGGTGCTTGGGGAAAGTGTTGAGCCGCCTCACCTTTTTTTTTAAACATTTTTCCATCTCCAGCTGTGCCTTTCCCCACCCTCTCCTTTCTTTATCTCCCATTTTTTTCCGCTCTTACAGTTCCTTTTCCTCGCTGAAGTCCTTTGGCGAAAGAAAATTTCATCTGGAGGTCCTGAGTGTGATTAAAGGTCTGGGGTGTGCTGAAATGAAATTGCCACAAATTTGACTTTGTGTACAGCTAAAGGCACGTTGGAGGGGAAACGTCAAAGATTCCAAACAAGCTTCAACTTGAGGGTGGTGGTATTCAGGTGATTTTTTTTTTCTTCCTGCTCTGAGCTCTTTGTAACGCAACATTAGTTTAATAAAAAGGATCCTGTAATAGCAAACAAATGATATTTAAGGGTAAGAAATCAGAGGGAACAAGATCCCTCCAAAAAACAGTTTCAAAAAGTAACTGATTTATTTGCTATCCAGCAAGTTAGGTGATTGGTAGGCTGAATGAAGAGGTGGAATGATGGAGGAGAGGAGGCCTGAAACACAATTGATTAGAAAAAAAAAATTACATGACCTTATTTGTCGAATCCACCCGCAATGTAAAGATTATTGCTGTTCGTGAAGACCAATAAAGTCTACTGAAGCTGTCAGTAATAACAAAAAAAGCTGCCAGTGGCTGAAATGACCCCAAAAAAAAAAAAAAATCAGTAGTCTTATGTACAGTTTCTAACATTTGTAGCAAATATGTTGGGAGACTTCAGATGACAAAAGTACAAAAAGTAATATATAAATCTTAGAAGCTTTTTGTAAACTGGCAGCAAAGTTACTTCTAATTTCTTGTTTAAGAACTGGATATCTGCTGAAATTGATACATGCCATTTGATCAAAAGAAGGAAACTAGGCTAAGCTATGGGAGAAACAGTTCTAGGCAACGTACAGTTTGATCCTCATTGTTCGAGGATTCCACATTTCAAATTCACCTACTCAGTAAAATTTATTTGTAGCCCCAAAATCAATGCATGACACCATTCGTAGACAGCTTGCCTGACACAACCACATTTCCAGCTGAGGTTGAACAAGGCAACCCTCCCTTATTTGGCTCTCATACTGTTAACTGGCCTCTTCTCAGTATATTAGTGCCATGTGGTTTCTTCGCATTTTTTGTACTTTCTTTGGTGATTTTGCTGTTGTAGATGCCCCCACGAGTATTGTTGAAGTGCTGTCTAGTATTCCTAAGAAAAAGAAGGCTGTGACATGCCTTATGGAGAAAACACATGTGCTAGGTAAGTTTCGTTCAGGCTTGTCATTAGTGCTTTCGGTCATGAATGACTTAAGTTCCATGTTAATCAACAATATAAGTTAAGATGACTTTAAAAAGAAACACACATAAAACAAGGTTATGTAGTGATCATTTGACAAAAATGTGACCAGAAGTTTGCAGGAACTTAACCCTATATTTACCCTGGGAGTAATTCAGCGTTCTCGGTGACTTTATTGAACATAACTACTACCACAAATGATAAAAAGCAACTGTGTTTACTAAAGGACACATCTAAATTTTATACCCATTTTTTTAAACTCATCTCATTGCCTAGCTTAAATAAATCCTTTACAAATACCCTCAACTCTTTTCCTCTTCAACTCCTTCAACCTGCCTAAACCACAGGCCTGGGTAATTCACCATATACCTGCTGCAGAGCAATTGAACTTGGCTGGAAAAAAAGACAGTCGTCCTAACTCGTGAGTTCCTTCTGTTCCTCACCCCCTCAAGTTATATTTCCCTAATCCATTTATCCTACCCTCTTAACCAGCTTTTTTATATCTTCTAAACATTGCCAATACGTACTCACTTGTAGGTCATTGTCTTGCTTCTTACCTATCCAAGAAAATAGAAGAAGCCACAAAATAGTACCAATTTCCCACCATTGTACCTACCAGCCTGTCTGCATGTGAATACAGTGCAATATGCCAGTAATTATGGATAAACTGTCAAAGTTCCTAAGACCAAAGTTGCCACTTTGCATTGAGTTGCATTTTACTTTTAGAATTGTCTGCTTTCCTCATGAATTTTTTCCCTCTAACTGGATCACTTCCATCAACTTATAAGCATGCTATGCTACCGTCTTAAAAAAGAAAAACTCTTTTGACCTGTACCTTCCTCCTAAATACTACCCCATTGATCTCTGATCCTCTCTCCTTTGCAGAAATACTTCACCTCTGCTACTCTCTTGAACCCACACAATCAGACTTTATTTCCACACTCCTGAACCTGCTCAAGATCATCAGTATCCTCCACGTTCTCAAATCTGATTTTCTCAGTCTTCACCTCACTTCTCTTGTCAACAGTATTTAACACAGCTGATGACTTTCTTCCTGAAGCCACTTTTCTTCCCTACTAGGATTCCATTCTCTCTCTTGCTTCTCTTCCTAAATGCCTGTTTTCCTTAGTCTCCTTACTGGTTCCTCCTCCTTTTCCAGCCTCTAAATGATAGAGTGCCCCAAGATTCAAATTTTGCAATCTGCACTGCTACTGTTTGCGCGAGCGCGCTCTCCCCCTCTTTCCCTCTCCACTCCCCTCCTCTCTTTGCAATCCCAGATCTTGGCTGGATGAAACCCACCTGTGAATCTCTATCCCATACCTTTCCCCTAAACACTAGATTCACACTTAATTGTCTACTGTATACTACTACCTGTATCTGAAACTAAATTCTTTTTCCTTTTTTTTTTTTTTTTGAGACAAGCTTACTGTGTCACCCAGGCTGGAGGGCAGTGGTGTGATCATAGTTCACTGCGGCCTCCAACTCCTGGGCTCAGCCTCCTGAGTAGCTGGGACTGTAGGCACATGCCACCACACCTGGCTATTTTTTTTCCATAGAGATAGGGTCACACTGTGTTGCCCAGACAGGTCTCAAACTCCTGGCCTCAAGAGATCCTCCCAAAGTGCTGGGATTATAGGCATGAGCCACCATGCCTGACCAGAAACTACATACTTAAGTCTTTTTCCACCAAACAAGTCCTGCCAAGGTCTTAATTTCATGAAATGACAACTCCATTCTTTTGGTTGAGGTTAAAAACTTGGAGTCATCTTTGATCTTTCATACCTCACATGGACTCCATCAGCAAATCTGCCAGCATTACCTTCAAAATATATTCAGGATCTGATCTGTTTCTCACCTCTGTCACATTCACTCTGGTCGAAGCCCCCGTCATCTTACACCAGGACCATGGCAAAGGCCTTCTAACAGATCTTCCACTTTTACCCCTGCTTCCACACTGTCTGCTGTCTCATGCAGCAGTCAGAGTAATTCCTTTAAAAGTCACATAGTATCATTCCAATCTTACAACCCACTAATGGCTTCCCATCTCACTGAGAACAAAAGCCAAAGTTCTAAGCATGATCCACAAAGCCCTATGTAAACTGCCCCCATCCACGTTACTCCTAACTTCTTATCCAGTGACTTTTTTACTTTTCCCTGTTTCTCCAGTATACCAAGCATGTCTCTGCCTCAGGACCTTCACACTACTGTCCCTCTGCCCAGAATGCTCTTCCTCTTAGTACTTATTTGGCTCACACTATCACTTCTTCAGGATCTCTGCTTAAATCTCACCTTGTTAGATCTTTCCTGAGAATTCTGTATAAATGGGGCTCCCACCATCTCTCTCCCTTACCCTATTCTATTTTTCTTAAACCATTTGCTATATATTTTGTTTGGTTATCTCCCACTAGAATGAAAGCTTCACGTGACATACCATAAATATTTGTTGAATCAAAGGATATTTGCCTACAAAAACACACACAAAGAAAAGAGCGAAATGTTGAATATTCAAGCAGAAAAGGCATGTGGTTCTATTTCTGCTTGCTTTCTGAGCAAGTGAAAGAATTATTAGGATGGTGCTGCACTCACAAATAAGATAGGAAGAATCTGAATTATTTCTAATACAGGTAAAACACTGCAACAGATAACATTTGAAAACTTACATAAGTTTGCATATATAGCAAATCTTACACAATTATTTGCATCACTATCTAATGAGAAGTGTGAAGTTTGCAAATGAGCAAAAGACCCATGTTTCAGTCAATAGATATAACACTTACCGATCAGTGGAAGAGAACTATCAGCTCATAGGCTGTAGATGATCAGACTTTAATGTGATCTTATTGGTGGAGGAAGAATCAAAAAGTGAAATCCTCAAGCCTCTAGTTGTGAAAAAGACTTTAAAAAGCTTTGCTGGAATTTCTAAAGGGTCACAAAATAAGGACATATTCCCTGAAATTTTCACTAACCTCTTTTCATTTCTGTCTCTTTTTTTCCTCTGTCCTTGCCTTCCTCAAACTCATGACAGTATAGTGACTAGAAGCATGGATTTTAGAATGACACAACGTAGAGCTCAGGCTACATCATTAACTGACTAGCAGTGTGACGTTGGGCAAATTACTAAAGTCCCAGGGATTATGCTTCCTCATTTCTAAATGTGGCTTGATAAGGTACAGTGCTATTTGTGAAAAGTAATTGAAATTATATAAATAATTTAGCATAATTTGAAATTCGGTAAATAATTTAAGCACATGCATGCTCTACTACTATTGGTTATCATGCATTAAAAAAAGTATTACTGAGTTTCTGTGTATCAAATCTTAGGAATATAGTGTTAAGCAAAATCACTTGGTCTCTGCTCTTCTGGAGTTTATATTTTAACGAACTATAGTACATAGCTAAAAGAAGAGACTTTGGGTTGTCAGGTTTCTGATGTGAGGCTTTCATTACATCATGAAGAAAAAATAGGAAGACAGAAACAAAAATTACTATTTAGAAAAGGGGAGTAAAAATCTCCAGGACAGCACCATATCAATATATGGTGTATCCTTCTAGGCAGAGATAATATAACAGATTCTGGGAGAATTACTTATTGACTGGTGTTTGGCCATTTTTGAAGTTCTTCCAGATGATAGATACTAAAGTTCAACTAATACTGAGAGCCATACCCTAAACCCTTTGCCTGTGTCTTCCACAACTTCAACCTGCATTAACCCAACTGTTCACTTTCTCAGCAGCTCTGAGCAGTTGCACACTGCTGAAGATTGTGGAACAATAGAATAGACTGATGCCACTGCAATGTTGTGATCACCAAATCAAATGGACCCTCGGTACAGCCAGGCAATCTTAACGTTTCTCTCTCCAACTCCTCTCACGCGCTCCAAGTTTTTCAGACTTCCACTCTCCTCATATCTCTCCCTCACTTTATTTCCCCTTCACTCTCAGAAGACACCACCTTCTTCCTCCCAAACTGAAGCCACCAAATAGAAATTCTTCCTGCTTCCGAATATGGAAATCTATCTACATGCATCCTGTTTACTCAGCAAACACATATTGAGCACTATATGCTAGGAATATATCAATTGAACAATATAAACAAAAATCTCTACCCTCCTGGAGCTTATATTCTAGACAGGCATAAATTATGTAACTGACATAGTAATTTAGAAAGTAGTGAGTACTACAGAGAACAATAGGGTAAAAGAAAGTGTTAGATTGAGGGGTAATATTTTCAAATATAGTAATTGTTGAACGGGTGACATTTGAGCAAAGACTTGATGAGTTAACAAACTATATGGATGTCTGGAGAGGAGTGTTCCTGGAAAAGGGAACAGCAAGAGCCAAGGTCCTCAGGCCAGAGTGTACCTGATGTGTTCAGGAACAGTAAGGAAAGCTCTGTGGTTGAAGGGTAGCGACTGAGGGGGAAAGTATTAGGAAATGAGGTTAAGTAGGTTAAAGAAGGGGCTGGGGAAACAGATCATGCGGGCTTTTACTGGCCATTACAAGGAGGCCGGCTTTTATTCTCAGTGAGATCGGGAGGCACTGGGGAGTTATGAGCAGAGAACTGACACTGACTACTGTGTTGAGCATAGCTATAAGGCAAGGAAGGAAGCGGGGAAACTGGTTAGGATGCATTGTCCTAAGGTCACTGTTTCAAAGCAGGAATTAGAGCTCTATGACGATTTTCTTTACCTGTGTTTTCCTTCCACCTTTTCAGTTACCTTATGCATCTCTTATCCCCTCCTTTGTATATTCAAACTCTCATCTGTATCATTTCCACTGGTTTTTAAACATACCTGAATCCTCTCTCTAAAAAACCCTTCCTTAACCCCATATTCTTACTGCTCACTTCCTCACCTAAGCCAAACTTCTAGTTAAATGTTGTCTGTGGTACCTCACTGGTTTCATTCTTCACTCCCCTATTCACATTTCTAGTCACTGCAGTCTGACATCTGCCTCCATAACGTGACCAAAATAGATTTTCCCAAGGTAATTGTTCTTCAAGAGGCAGTGCTAATTCTCCAGGGAACATTTGGAAATGTGTGGCGGTATTTTGTTTTTTATTATCACTTGTATTTTCAGTATGACTTGAGGATGTGGTGTTCAGTTGTCAGAGGTCAAAGATGCTAAACATACAGCAATGCATAGGACAGTCCCTTATATTTAAGAATTGTTCCGTTCAAAATAGCGGTATCACCCCATTGAGAAATAGTCTTAAGGTCATAAATGACTTCTTTGTACCTATGTTTAACGAACATTTTTCTGTCTTTTTCCTGCTTGATCTCAGAATATTTGACATTGATAGCTACTCTTTTTGCAATGCCTTTCTCTCTTGGCTTCTTATTTTCTTCTTTTTCTGACTGCTCCTCTCATTTTTTTTCACAGACTCGTCCTCATCCACTAATTACCAAATATTGAGGTTCTTCAAGAATCAGTCCCTTGATGTGACAAGTGAAAATGGCAAATAGGGAACTCCAAGAGCCTATCCCTCCACAAAAACAGTGACTACATTGGCAAAAATTGTCAGAATCAACTTTATGTGAACGCTGGAAACTAGTCAGAGGTTTATAGTGACCAGACAAACACTTTGAAAAAAAAAGGTGGCAGAATCTCAGGAGGAGAATTTTGTTATCGCTTAAATCTACCCCGGCCCCATCTCTCTGTCCCCAGTTTGGCAGTAGTTTTGAATTTCTGGTATATGTTCCTGGCGCCAAAGGGAGCAGTTTCCAAAGAATTGTGGTGGTTTATTTTAGTGCGCCTAACTCAGAAATCTCCCAAGGCAGAAAGGTGACTACATACATTTGTCAAAAATATTTAAAGGCAAGTTTATTAGCCTCTGCCATCTGGGAGAAGGAATGACAGTTGAAGCAAACAGTGTACACACTAAAAAGGCTGAGAGGAAAAGCTGGATAGTAAGTAAGATACTTTGGGGAATAAAGGCTTTAAAATTTCCTGTATATTCCTGGAAATCGAAAAGCCACATGCACAACCAGGGTAGGGCAAATACTCAGAAAAGACCTGAGAAATCCCTAAACTCTCAACTCTAGCTAAACTTCAGGCTCTACTCAAATAGGAAGTGAAAGCTAAGGTAGATTTGTAAGTTGCTGAGCTGAATGTTGAAGGTGTGCCCCAACACCTACACAGAGCCCACTGGCAAAAACCAGCTTTTTCTTTTTGTCTGAGTTTGAAGCATTTAAGGAATCTGTTGAAACACTGGCTGACCACACAGCAAGGAATACAGACTTTACCAAGTTCAGAAAAGTTACTAAACAATAACAACCACAACAAGTAGCAACAACAAACTGAGGAGGAAAGAGAATCTGATTTTCAGAGTTACCACATTATAATATTTAGAATGTTGTGTTTTTAGCAAAGAATTACTAAATAAGCAGAAAAACAAGACAGTATGGACTATACACAGGAATAAAAGAAATTAGTAGAAACTGCCCCTGAGGAAGCACAGATATTGGACATACTAGACAAGGATTTTTCATCAACTCTTTTAGATATGCTAGAAGAGCTAAGGAAAACCATGAACAAAGAACTAAAAGAAATCAGGAGAACAATGTCTCACCAAATAGAGAATATCAATAAAGAGATTGAAATTATTGAAAAAAAATAGAAATGCTGGAGTTGAAAAGTATAACTGAAACTGAAAATTTGCTAGAGATTCAGCAGCAAACTTGAAAAGTCAGAAGAAGGAATCAACAGAATTAAAGATAGGTCAATTAAGATTGCCCAATCTGAGGAGCAGAAAGGAAAGAGAATGAAGAAAAATGTGGGACTCCATCAAACACACCAATATGGACATGATGGGAATTCCAGAAAGAGAAAAAAGAAGGGAAAGGGACAGAATATTGGAAGAAATAATGGTTAAAAACTTCCCAGCTTTGAGGAAAGACATGAACCTAGGTGTTCAGGAGGCTCAAAGAACCCTAAATAGGGTAAACTCAAACCCACAACAAGACACATTATAATTGTCAAAAGTCAGTGATAAATAATAATAATTTTTTAAAAAGTCAGTTTCAGAGAATCCTGAGGACACCAAGAGAGAAGGAACTTCTCACGTACAAGGGATCCTCAGTAAGATTAACAGCTGACTTCTCATTAGAAACCATGGCAGCCAGAAGGCAGTGGGATGACATATTCAAAATGTTGAAAGAAAAAAACTGTCACCCAAGAATTCTATATCCAGCAAAACTATCCTTCAAAAGTGAAGGAGAAATTACGACATTCACCAGTAAATACTCAGAGTGTGTCACTAGTTGACCTGCCCTATGGGAAATACTAAAGGGAGTTCATCCTGAGATGAAAGGGCACGAGACAATAAATCCAAATGAAGAAATAAAAAGCACCGGTAAAGGTAACTATATAGGTAGATGTAAAAGTCAGTGTTACTGTATTTTTGGTTAGTAACTTTTTTTTTCCTTTATGATTTTAAAGACAACTACAAGAAAACAATATGAATAAATCTATGTCAGTGAGCAAACAATGTATAAAGACATAATTTGTGATGATGAAATAAGGGGGAAGGATTAAGTATAGAAGCAAAACTTTGGTATACTATTGAAACTAAGTTGGTATTTATCTGAAATAGATTGTTATAAGTGAAGATGTTAACTGTAATCTCTAGAGCAACTACTAAGAAAATAACTAAAAATTATGAGAAAGCAATCAAAATGGTAGGCTAGAAAATACCTACTTAACACAAAAGAAAGCAATAGTGGAGAGATTGAGCAACAAAACAGATATAAGGAAAATAAATAGAAAATGGCAAAAATCCATCCTTATTACTAATTGCATTAAATATAATGCCTTAAACTCCAATTAACAGGCAGAGAGATTGGCAGAATGTATTTCTTTTTTTTTAATATTCTAACTAGGTCCTGTCTACAAGAGACTCACTTTAGAACCAAACACACAAATGGGCTGAAAGTGAAAGGGTGGTATATTAATTTGTTTGTGCTGCCATAACAGGATACTTAAGACTGGGTAATTTATAAAAAGCAGAAATTCATTTTCTCACAGTTTTGGAGGCTAAAAAGTCCAAGATCAAGGTACTGGCAGGTTTGGTTGTATAGTAATGGCTGCTCTGCTTCCAATATGAACCTTATTGCGGCATCCTCTGGAAAGGAGCAATGCTGTGTCCTACATGGTGGAAGGCAGAGAGGCAAAAAGGGATGACTTCCTCATAAAGCCCTTTTGTAAGGGCACCTAATCTCATTGTTCAGGGAAGGAGCCCTCATGATCTAATCACCTCTTAAAGGTCCCATCTCGTAATACCGTCACATTGGTCGTTAAATTTCAACATCCGAATTAACAGTTGTATTTCAACAAATTAGATAACCTAGGTGAAATGGACAAATTCCTAGAAGCACACAAACTATCAAAACTGACTGTAGAAATAACTAAGCCTATAACAATACTAGTAAAAAATTGAATCAGTAATCAAAAAACTTCCAAGAAAGAAAAGCCCAGACCATGTGGCTTCAATGGTGACATCAAACATGTTGAAAGTGCCAATTCTTCTCAAACTCTTACATAAACAGAGGAAGAAGAAATACTTCCTAACTTATTTTATGATGCCGGCATTACCTTAGTACCAAAGCCAGACAAAGACATCACAATAAAACTACACACTGATATCTCTAATGAATACACATTCAAAGATCCTCAGCAAAAGCGAATCCAGCAGCATATTAAAAGACTTATATGCCACAACCAACTGGAATCCACAAAAAACTGTTACAGGCAGTACTGCAATGTCACAGGATACAGGATCAGCATACAAAAATCGGTTGTATTTCTATCCCCTTACAACGAACGTTTTAAGGTGAAATTAAGAACAATTCCATGTACGATAGTATAAAAATAAAATACTAAGAAATAAAGTTAAATGAGGTATAAGACTCATGCATTGAAAACTATAAAACGTTGAAAAATTTTAAAAGATCTAAATAAATATTTTATGTTCATGTATTGGAAGACTTTATATTGTTAAAATAGCACTGCTTCCCAAGTCGACCTACAGATTCAGGGAAATTTGTGCCAAAATTCCAACTGCCATTTATACAGAAATATGTAAGATTGATCCTAAAATTCACGTGGAATTGCAAAGACCCCAAAACAGTCTTTAAAAAGAACAAAGTCAGAGGACTCAAACTTCCTGATTTCGAAACTTACCACAAAGGTACAGTAATCAGAATGGCATGGTACTGGCCCTAAGGTATATATTAATATACAGGTTAATGGCATAGAATTGAGGGCCCAGAAATAAACGCATACGTCTATGGTCAATTGATTTTTGACAAAGGTGTTAAGATAAATCACTGGGGAAAGAATAGTATTTTCAACAAGTGCTGAGGAAACTGGTTATCCACATGTAACAATGAATTTGGACCCTTTCTTCATACCATCTGCAAACATTGAGTAGCAATGAATCAAAAATATAAATATGAGTGAAACTACACAACTATTAGAAGAATATTAATATTGGGGTAAATCTACATGACCTTGGATTCAATAGTGGATTCTTAGATATGACACCAAGAGCACAAGTAACAAAAGGCAAAACAGATAAATTGGGCTTCATTAAAATTAAAACTCTGCATCAAATGATACTATCAAGAAAGAGAAAAGACAATTCACTGAGTGGGAAAAAAATACTTGAAAATCATATATCTGGTAAAAGTTC